>JAQBSW010006342.1:0-49350 GCA_029291075.1 Eudiplozoon nipponicum | reverse complement strand
TCGTAGACACAGGTGCAGCAGTTTCAGTTCTCAAAGGTGATTCAATGGACGAGATGTCTCTAAGTGTTTTACTAGCAACAGCTACAGGGGAGCCCATATCTACTTAAGACTGACAGCATCGCACTCTCAACATAGGCTTACGACGTGAATTTACTCACAACTTCATCATCGCCAAGGTCTCACAAAACAGAATAGACCTTGATTTCTTGTCAAAATATCGGCTCATTTTTTATCTTGCCAATCAAAAGATCACCAACGCCTCCACCGGACTTGAGCAAAATTTTTGAACACTTGCCTCCGAGCGTTTGGAGTTATAGGTCATTCAGCCAACCCCAGTGCATCATTCATCAGAGATATCAGCAGCTTTTTGAGAACATAGGTCGCTTTTTAATCTCAGCAAGTCAGAGCTACGAGTCTCCAACACGACGTACCATATCGTCACAGCAGGACAACCTATTGCACTCAAGAAGCGACAACTTGCCCTCGCTAAGCTGAAAGCTGCCCAAAAGGAATTTTCAAGACTATTGGAAAAAGGAATCATCAGACTATCAAAAAGTTCATGGGCGTCACCACTGCATCTAGTCTCCAAATTTTTACGGATCGCACAGAGCCTGTGGAGATCATCGCAAGTTAAATTCGGTGACCAAATCTGATGCATATTCCATTTTAAATATTAACACCTTACTTTAAAAACTTAGCGGTATCAATTTCTTCTCAGTGATTGACCTCAAACAAGCCTATCATCACATCCCGGTAGCGCCAGAAGATATTGAAAAGACTGCGGTCATCACTCCATTTCGCCTTTTCGAATATCTTTACATGCCTTTTGGACTTAAGTGTACTACACAGACATTTCAAAGATTCATGGACTACATACTTATCGACGACGCCGCTTACTGTATGCCATATCTCGATGACATTATGGTATTCAGTCCAGATTTAGAATCTCATGCCAAGAATTTGCGAAATGTCCTCTCACACTTATCCAACCACGGACTCAAGATCAACTGTGACAAGACGCAGATTGTAACTACACTCGTGGACATCCTAGGGCATCGTATCACACCACAAGTTATTTAACCTTTTCCGTCAAAGGCGAATTCAAACAGGAATATCAAGTCACAGAAGACTGTTGGTGAGTTGCAGAAAATTTTGGGAGTCCTAAACTACTATCGCAAGTTCCTTTCCGGCCTTTAAAACAGCTTTATCCTTTGTGTAGGCACATGCGGAATCAAAAAGGATTTGACAAAAATTCCATCATTGCTTGGTCATCTGAAGTCGAGGAATTACTTCGACTCGCCAACAACTCGTTAGCAAATGCTACAATGCTAACGCATCCAGATTTTCAACGGCCATTTCTACTCAGGACAGATACTTCTGAATTCGTTAATGGAGCCACGTTGGAACAAGAGATCGACGGAGTTCGGAAGCCTATCAGTTTCTACTCGCATACTCTCCAACCAGTAGAAACGAGATACGACACTTTCGGTCGAGAACTCCTCGTTATCCACGCCGCATTGCGCCATTTTATCAGCATCATTGGGAGCATCAGATTTGTTGTTTTCAGAGATCATGCACCATTTGTTAGCGCACTTCGAAATGCGACTTCAATTATCGCCAAGTACCCTGCCAAAGTGGAAAGTCTGCTTTCACGTCTAAGCGAATAGCAATTCGACATCTTGCATGTCGAGGGCGAACAAAAATTCATTGCAGACGCCCTTTCCAGGCCAGAAGTCTCGCTACAACCAACTTCGCTGTCGCCATTCACTGTCAACTCCGTGACACTCAGTTAACCCGCACTAACGCCATCCCTCCTGCAAAGAGAACAGCGCGGTGACACTCACATTTAAAGATCAGCAGCCCATCACCACACCAAATTCATGTGCCGCTTTTGGGAAGGCCTACCAATTGTTTACTTCACGGGTACGCAGCCCAACGAGCCAATTCTGCCAACCAGCCTTCAGAGCAAACTCTTCGATTCAATTCACTCGATTTGTCATCCAGGAAGCAAGGCGACTGTCTGACTTCTTCAAGATCGTTTCTGGGGTCACGGTCTCAGGCAGGACGTTGACGATGGGTCTCCGAGTGTGCCGTTTGCCATAAAAACGGCACACTCGTTCTAAGTTGCAAAATTTACGAATTACTTCTTCCTTAGACATCGTTCACTTCGACATAGTTCATCTGATAAAGGTTCAAGGTTTCAGCTATCTTCTAACTATGATATGGATTTACACGATGGCCTGCAGCACCATTTATGCAGACGAAGTAAATAACGGTGTTTGCTCTGCATGGATATTCCATTATGGTTTCCCCAATGAGGTCATCACTGATAGAGGCACTTGCTTCTCGTCGGATCGTTTCAAAACAAACTTGTGGTTAACGGGATGCACTTTACGCCAGACGACTGCCTAGCATCCCTAGTCTAACGGTATGATAGAAAGAATGCATAGGAAACTCAAAGCTTCTTTAGCATCCTCGTCCATTAATGGCAACTGGGTCGATACACTACCTTTAGTTCTGCTTACCATGCGTACCCGCACTTGTGAATCCATTAAGACATCTACGTCACAACTCTTGTATGGCATGGATCTACGCCTATCTAGTCAGCTCCCACGTCTATTACTCACACAGCATGACCCACAAGACAAAGCTACCCGCCTCCGACTTCATTTCGGTAACATGTCTGAACAGCAGCCGAGACATACTCCTCGCCCAGTCTTCGTTCACGCGCAGCTCCACAACTGCAAGAGAATACTCGTTTCAACGATACTGCTGTTGCACCACTTCAACCAGAGTATCGCGGTCCTTGCTCAGACAGCCGAAATAGTTCATTACCATGCAACTAGCCATGCGAATCAATCATCTATTTATTGAACTTCTACCGGTGCCAGCATCCACGGTGCTGCAGCAGTTCTTCAACAACACAATTCGGAGCCTTCACTCAGCAACTCACCCATATGGTTTCGACTCCACAACAAAGAAACACCAGCTAGTCAACCAGAGCCTGCCTCAAGTGTCTAGGAGTACTTCTAGTCACTGCAACACTGCCCAACTTTTTTTCGGAGAACGCTATTACAGCCCTAATAATGACCAACCACAGTAACTGTACCTCATTAACCACGGCTCTTAACGTATTTGTAACGTCGCACGGCATTTAATTGCACCTGGGGCGTTTACAAATTGGCGACCATGCCAGGATACGAAAATAATACTGTGTTTTTAATTGTTATTATATCTCAAAACTTTTCGCATAAATACAATAAACAGTTTTGTTTTTATTTATTATAGTGGGAAAAACAGTAAATAAACGGTAGCACCACGAGTACATCTAGACACTGCAACACTGTCTAACTTTTACGGTATTTGACGGAGAACGCAATTCGGGCCATAATAAAGGCCACCCACAGTAAGTGCATCTGATTGTCCAAGCTCTTAACATTTTTATAACGTCGCACGGCATTTAATTGCTGTCGAGGCGTTTACACAATGCTAATAATGTGGGCAGCTGGAAATGAACAGAATTCAAGATTGAATGGACATACGATTGCTATCAATAATCCCGGATAATAAAAATTCGTTCAAATCCATAAGAAGAAGGACATCACTTTGTCCCAAAACTCACAATTCACTACGGCATATGTTTATTTTAAGGCTATCAACGAATAACTCAGCGTTTTACCTATATCTTACTTGACTGTTATCAAAAAGTGTATTCAAATTATTTCTTTTTGATTTTTTTGTACTTATAACAGAAGCATGTAACGACACAAATCAATCGCCGACATATTGCGTAAATTAAATTCAAATTTATTTACGTTGCACCAATGAGAAAAAAGCAAATTGCCGTTTAACCACGTCTAACCACGTTTAACCAATAGTATGCAAGTACATATATTGCATGCTATTTAAGCATGGTAATTTACCATGCAAGTCAGTTGTGGCATTTGCCTTCTACCTGCTTCACGCGTGTGCGTTCTGTCGGCTGTCAATACGTGTGCGCTCTGTCGGCTGTCAATACCTACTCATCTTGATGCGGGATACCGGAGAGACGAGCCAATTGAGTGCAGGACCTGCAGGACACCATCCACAACGCGATCACAGCTCAACCACGGGAGCAACAAATCAACCAGAGTCCACCCAAGGCTCTAGGACATCTTCAACGCTGAAGACTTCAAGAGAACGCATTACCCGGCCCTCTTAAGGGCCCCGATATCAGTAACTAATCTCTATTCAGAGCACCTTAACCGAGTTTGTAACGTCGTACGGCATTTACTTGAAGCCGGGGCGTTTACAAAATTGGCGACCGCGCCAGGATATTGATTATTTATCTGATTTTTTTTGGGTATAAATAAATTGACTTTCTTCTTCATTTGTTTGGGATAAATCGACTAACATTTGCGTTTTCTTTACCCTGATCCTGGTTTTTCTGGGAATTTTGTTGGGCATATATTCGTGAATTTGTGGTGTGAGCATAATAATAATTCATTGGCACTAAAGGCCAACGGGGCCTCTGTTCGTCTTCCCTAAAGAAAAATTTCAAATTTTGGAAGCAGTGTGTTATTCTTGCAGTTGAAAATAATAATTCTTTGGCACTAAAGGCCAACGGGGCCTCTGTTCGTCTTCCCTAAATGAAAATTTCAAATTTTGGAAGCAGTGTGTTATTCTTGCTGTTGAAAATAATAATTCATTGGCACTAAAGGCCAACGGGGCCTCTGTCGTCTTCCCTAAAGGAAAATTTCAAATTTTGGAAGCAGTGTGTTATTCTTGCTGTTGAAAATAATAATTCATTGGCACTAAAGGCCAACGGGGCCTCTGTTCGTCTTCCCTACGGGACAATTTCAATTTTTGGAAGGAGTGACGCTGTTCTGTGTTGAAATAATAATACATTGTCATCAAAGGCCATCGGGGCCTCTGTTCGTTTTTTCCTTTTGTACTGGACAATATCAAGCAACAGTGGAAGCTGTTTGTGGACCAACGGGTCCTTAGTTCATCTTTTCTACGTTCAAAACGGCACCGTACGTACTCAACAACTCAACTTCGGATTGTTGGAAACAGTGACTTCTTTGTTCTGCTCTTATTCAACCGTGGAAGCTGTTTGTTGGTAAGCGTTTCGTTAAAGTATATTTATATATTTTCATATTGCTTTTAATTTATGCTTTTAAGATCCCGTAAGATTGTTAAAATGTCAGGTCCAATTTTAGATATTGATGTTCCTGTTTGGGATGGAGATAGTGAGTTATTTTTTATGCGCGTAGACTCCGCTTTCTCCCCGTTTCCTGATTATGACAGTCATCAAAAACTGTCGAAGGTTTTTGCTAAACTACCTTCTGAATTGCAGCGACGGATTTATCCTAAGCTTGAGGCCATTAGGAAGCTACCTAATCCCATTTTGGGCCTACAAAACGAGGTAGAATCCTTGCTTGGACCCACGGAAACTGAGCAGATAATAAACAAATATGCGCAGTTAGATATGCCAAATCTTGGCCCCATAGAAATACTGAGGGAATTACGGAAACGTTGGTATGAAACCAACATTTCTGACCATGAGGCTAAGGTTGTTTTTATTAACAATCTTCCCCAAACATTAAAACTCTTTGCCAGACAGCTCCCCAACACTCTCTCTATAGATGACTTATCTGAGAGATGTGAGTTAGAATATAGGGTTTTGGAACCCAAAGTGAATCCATCATCCTTTTCTTCACCCCCGCAAGATGATAGAATCTCCTCTTTAGAGAGAACAGTGGCGAACATGGCCAAAGTTCTAGAAGGATTGGCCATTACCAAATCGGAGATAAATCATGTGAATGCTCGACCAAAATTCGTTTCCAAGTCAAATTATAATGGTAGGCGGCGATCGAGATCTCCGCAATCATTTAATAAATATGCCCCAAAGAACTGGTGTTATAACCACCAGAAGTTTTTATGCTTGCCAAGTTTGTCTTTGTCGTTCCGAAGAATTTCCGAATGAGTGTCAATTTCCACAGCTGACGGAGAGGACAACAGACCGCAGGCACAAGGGTGCATCAGTATCGGGAAACGTCTGGCGCAGGAAGTAGAAGACCGTACTTTCTGCACATCAACGGCATCAACGGCGCTACAGGGAAGAAGCCAACTACAATCCGACATCCCTGTCGACTCTTTTCGTCCACGCCGAATTTTTCACATAGAGAACCAAACAGACAATGCCGGTCGCTATCACCAGCCTACTTGTTTGCATGACCCGGCCAAACAGCCAAACGAACTTCTGCATCTTCTTGATTTCAAAACTGGCGAAGAGTACATCGTAGACACAGGTGCGGCAGTCTCAGTTCTCAAAGGTGATTCAATGGCCGAGATGTCGCTAGGCGTTCTTCTCGCAACAGCTACAGGCGAGCCCATACCAACTTATGGCTGCCAATACCGCACACTCAACATAGGTCTACGACGTGAATTTTCCCACAACTTCATCATTGCCAAGGTCTCACATAATATAATAGGCCTTGATTTCCTTCTAAAATTTCGGCTCATTGTTGATCTTGCCAATCAAAAGATCATCGACCCCTCCACAGGACTTGAACAACAGCTTTTGGACACTTGCCTCCGAGCGTTTGGAGTTACAGGTCATTCAGCCAACCCCAGTGCATCATTCAGCAGAGATATCAGCAGCTCTTCGAAAATACAAATCGCTTTTCGATCTTAACAAATCCGATCTGCGAGTCTCCAACACGATGCATCATATCGTCACAGAAGGACAACCTATTGCACTCAAGAAGCGACCACTGGCTCCTGCTAAGCTGAAAGCTGCACAAGAAGAATTCTCAAGGCTTTTGGAAGAGGGAATCATCAGACCATCGAGAAAGTTCATGGGCGTCACCACTGCACTTAGTCTCAAAATCAAACGGATCGTACAGAGCCTGTGGAGACTACCGTAAGCTAAATTCAGTGACAAAATCTGATGCATATCCTATTCCAAATATCAACACATTACTTGAAAAACTCAACAGCAGCAATTTCTTCTCAGTAATTGACCTTTGGCAAGCCTACCATCACATCCCGGTAGCACCAGAGGATATCGAGAAAACTGCTGTCATCACTCCATTTGGCCTTTTCGAATACCTTTACATGCCTTTTGGACTTAAGTGTGCTACACAGACATTTCAAAGATTCATGGACAACATACTTCGCGACGACTCTGCTTATTGTATGTCATATCTCGATGACATTATGGTATTCAGTCCAGATCTAGAATCTCATGCGAAACATCTACGAAATGTCCTCTCACGCTTATCCAACCACGGACTCAAGATCAACTGTGACAAGACGCAGATTGCAACTTCATCCGTCGACTTCTTAGGGCATCGTATCACGGCCCAAGGTATTCAACCGTTGCCGTCAAAGACGAATTCAATCAAGAATATCAAGTCACCAAGGACTTTGAGCGATTTGCAGAAAATCCTGGGAGTACTAAACTATTATCGCAAGTTCCTTCCAGGCCTTTCAAAACAACTTTATCCTTTGTGCAGGCACCTGCGGAACCGAAAAGGACTTAGCAAGAATTCCATCATTGCTTGGTCATCCGAAGACGAGGAATTACTTCGACTTGCCATCAACTCGTTAGCAAATGCCACAATGCTAACGCATCCAGATTTCGAAAAGCCATTTCTACTCACGACAGATGCTTCTGAATTCGCTATTGGAGCCACTTTGGAACAAGAGATCGACGGAGTTCGGAAGCCTATCAGTTTCTACTCGCGTACTCTCCAACCAGTAGAAACGAGGTACGACACTTTCGGCCGAGAACTTCTCGCCATCCACGACGCAGTGCGCCATTTTATCAGCATCATTGGCAGTAGCAGATTTGTTGTTTTCACAGATCATGCACCACTAGTTAGCGCACTTCGAAACGCAACTTCATCTATCGCCAAGTACCCTGCCAGAGTGGAAAGACAGCTTTCTCGTCTAAGCGAATGGCAATTTGACGTCTTTCACGTCAAGGGCAAACAGAACTTCATTGCAGATGCCCTGTCTAGGCCAGACGTCTCTCTACAACCACCTTCGCCGTCACCATTCACTGTCAACTCCGTGGCACTCAGTGAACCTGCACTAACGCCAACTCTCCTGCGAACTGAACAACGCGGTGACATTCACATTCAAAGATCAATAGCCCGTCACCCAACCAAGTTCATATGCCGTCTGTGGGAAGGCTTACCAATTGTTTACTTCACGGGTACGCAGCCCAACAAGCCAGTTCTGCCGACCAGCCTTCAGAGAAGGTTTTCGATTCAATTCACTCAATTTCTCACCCAGGAAGCCAAGCGACTGTCCGACTTCTTACAGATCGTTTTTGGGGTCACAGACTTAGGCAGAATGTTAAACGATGGGTCTCAGAGTGTGCAATTTGTCAGAAAAACAAGATCACACGACACACTCGTTCTAAGTTGCAACATTTTCGGTCTACTTCTCGCCTAGCCATCGTCCACATCGACATAGTTCATCTGACAAAGGTTCAAGGTTTCAGCTACCTTCTAACTATGATCGATAGATTTACACGGTGGCCTGCGGCATTACCTCTTGGCACCATTTCTGCAGACGAAGTAACTAACGGTTTTATCTCTGCATGGATATCCAATTACGGTGTTCCCAATGAGGTCATCACGGACAGAGGCACTTGCTTCTCATCTGATCGTTTCAAAACCACCTTGCGGTACATGGGATGCATCTTACGCCAGACGACTGCCTACCATCCCCAAGCTAATGGCATGGTAGAGAGAATGCATAGGGAACTCAAAGCAGCTTTAGCATCCTCGTCCATTAATGGCAACTGGGTCGATGCACTACCTTTAGTTCTGCTGGCCATGCGTTCTCGTACTCGAGAATCCATTAAAACGTCTGCGTCACAACTCTTGTATGGCATGGATCTACGCCTGCCTAGTCAGCTCCCACGTCTACTACCGGCACAAGATGACCCACAAAACGAAGCTACCCGCCTTCGACTTCATTTCGGTAACATGTCCGAACAGCAGCCGAGACACACGCCTCGTCCAGTCTTCGTTCACCCACAGCTCCACAGCTGCAAGAGAGTACTCGTTCGCAACAATACTGCTGTTGCACCACTACAACCCAAGTATCGCGGTCCTTACCCGATTTTACTCAAACAGCCAAAATACTTCATCATTATGCAAGGCGCTACACCGACATCAGTAAGCATAGACAGGTTAAAACCGTTTATCGAACCACCTGATCCTGAGAGCGTTCAACCTTCTACACACGTCTCAGGCTCCGTCTGCCCACAATCTCAACCTGCTTTGTATAACGCGTAATTAATTTTTTTTAAACATTAACATTTAACTATAAAATTTTTTTAAACTTTACGTTAATTTTTAGTAATTGTCTCACGTGGCATAACCACCTGTTCTTAGCTAACAATTGTGTAGCATTTGTGAACAGTTCTTTGGTATTATGCCATCTCTGAGGCAATGTTCGTGTACATATTTTATGCAATTACCTTTGATTTTAATGTATATATTTTTACATTACAATGTATTTCTCACACATGACATCACACTGCCTATTTTGGTATGACCAGCTACTTGGAGCTAACGCTTTCGTGTAGCAACACTAAGTAGTGATCAGCTTCATATCATGGTACAGGCCACTTTCAATGCATATCTCAACTTCATCAATTGCACAAAGACCACTCTACAAATGTCATGACCACAACGTCGAGCACTCTAGCTCCTTTGTTCGTATACAAACACATTGACGACGATCCAACCTGCTTAGGTTTTAACTTAAACCTGGCAAATTCAGAGGCGATTTATCTCGAAATCTTCACGCTGCGGCTCCCAAAACTTACACTGCTCTATTTTGCCTCACGTGGTATGACCGATCACTAGAGCTAACAATTTGTGTAGCAATTCCTAGTGGTTACCTGGCATCATATCATTGTTGAAGCAACCAGCAAGCATATTTAAGCCCAGCACTTATGGTTCATCATATTTTTGCTTAACTTGGTTCGAACTCTGTCATGCATTTCTTATCTAGCCTCGCAGAGAGGAATTTTTTTTTTCCTTTTTTTTCAGAGAGGAAAGTGTTGTAACGACACAAATCAATCGCCGACATATTGCGTAAATTAAATTCAAATTTATTTACGTTGCACCAATGAGAAAAAAGCAAAATTGCCGTTTAACCACGTTTAACCACGTTTAACCAATAGTGTGCAAGTAGACATGGCATGCTATTTAAGCACGGCAATTTACCATGCAAGTCAGTTGTCGCATTTGCATTCTGCTTTGCGTTACGCGTGTGCGTTTTGTCAGCTGTCAATACCTACGCTGGTGATTTGATTTGTTTCACCAACAATTGGCTATATCCGTGACTCATCTTGTTGCGGTACAACCAGCGAGACGAGCCAATTAATTGCAGAACTTGAACGAAGTTTTCCACATCGTGATTACAACGCAACAACAGAAGGAACCACAGCCAGAGTCAACCCAAGGCTCTAGGACATCTTCACACTCTGAATAATTCAGGAGAACGCACGACCAGGCCCTGTTAAGGGCCCCCTATCATAACAATATCTATATTCAGAGTACCTTAACCGAGTTTGTAACGTCGTACGGCATTTACTTGAAGCCGGGGCGTTTACAGTAATGTAAAGTTTTTAAACAAATGTGGAGGAAGTTAAATCCTCCGCTTTATGTAAAAAAACGTTGACTGATTTTTGGCGTTTGTCGCTGATTATAACGAATTTTATTTAAAAACAATTTTTTCTTCTTACTTTCCAGAACATTCTTTGTTTAAATACTTGATTTTGAATTGTGCGCCATTTGCAGTTTTTCGAGTGTCTCGCTCCTTGACTAGTAAACGAATTCGCTTCATCAAATATATTTCTCCATCAATTGCTTTTGTTCTAATATAATACAAGGCTGAGAAGAATCGCTCTAGAACAGGTAAATTTTATTCATTCTGTTGTTCACGTATACCTCTTTCCAGATTATTTATTCGGGAGTAATAAGGTCCAACTTTCGCATTCCGATTGCCTAAAATTGTGTCGATTTAATTGTTATAAAATATAGATATGGAGACCGATCTTCAGTTTGAGGACACAAGTAGGATTTAGTGCCAGGACATTTCGGACTTGAACCTTGGGAGGCCACAAACGTTAATATAAGCCTATCAAGCTCTACTTAGGGTACCCCAGGACTTCAAGCGATCTGGCATATATGGGGATTTCAGACTCGAATAGGTTAGGGGCCTCAAAAAGAAGAATGTTCTAGAAAATAAACGAATGATGTCTTTTTAAGTAAAATTCGTTTCATTCAGCCAAGGTGTTTTAAATTTATCAATAAATGTCATTTTAATTTTGTTGGAGGAAATACCTTTCTGTACAGTGGCCAAAGGGGTCGACAACTGTATTCTTTAGGGCCATCAAAAATAGCTTACTAGGCAGCATTCTGTAACTTTTTGATAACCTCTGTTTTAAACTCTGTATTTGAAAGTACCTAAAAGTTGCAAATTTGTTTTAATTGTATAATGTATACCTTTTAAAATAATGGATTTCTTTTATTTTTTTAATTTTAATAAATATTTTAAAATATTAGTCAAAATTTGTACAAACCAGTAAGAAATTTGCTATGTTAATATTTAACAAATATTTTTAATGAAATAGAATAAGTCAAATATGAAGCTTTATATGATATGTTTAAAATTTTCTGATTTGTATTGTTTTTTAAGTTTATTGGTGCCACTCATTTAATAATGCCTCAAGGAAACATGAGAGTCAAATCCAAAAGGCCTGAAGGCTCAAAGAATGGAAAAAGTGCCGGTAGTTTACGAAAGCAAAGTAAAATTATTTTAAAGAAGGGTAAATTGCAAATTAAAGCCAAGAAAGAAAAGCTACAAAGTGCAGCCAAAATGAATAATAATCTACAGAAAATTGTCAAGAAAAATATCGAAGCTATTGCTGTTAATAAAGCTGCATCAAATGAAGCTATTGGATTAAAGATTGTAAAAGAGTAGCATCAAAATAAATTATTTATTTTTATATTTTGATGTTTTCTGCTATGCATCTAAAGTTAATTAATGTAGGTTTATTGTATTTTGGAGGAATTATCCTATGCAATAGAATCTCAATTTTAATTTAAATGGTTTTATTCAGTATTTGTAAGAAATTTTAGTTGTTTTTCCAAGATTCCTATCTAAATATATAGTTAATGAGAACCCCATAGATGCCAAGTCGGTTTCAGTCTTAATACACCTATTTGAGTCTGATACGCAAGTTTACTCGTCCAAATCTATTTATTTCATGCCTATAATATCTTGAGCGAATTTATGAGGAGTTTGTATCCTAGTCTAGGATTACTCATCTGTTTGCCAAAAATACTTCTTTCTGATCTTTGACGGATTATCGGCAGTGATGAATTAATTTCTTTATCAATCAAATCTAACCTAATTTATAATACTGTTGATAAGACTACATTTCATTATATTATCTCGTTTATTTCTTAGTTTCCGTAATTTCCTATTGATTCGCTTCGGTATAATATCCGTAAACGTAGATACCTGAAATATATCAGATAATAACAATGAAACAGAAGGAACAAATTCGTCAGTTTTCATAATGTAAAAATTTTCATTATCAATCAGTATGCTTAACTCTCTGAAAAGATTCCAGGTTGTTCTGGAACATTGCACGTGTGCATTCTCAAAATTGTTTTGGTGTTTTGCTACTCAAGATGTTCTATTGTAAAATAATTTGTTTGTGATCCAATTCTTTGAAATAGTTTACAAAATCATAACTGTGTGAGTTCACCGCTTCAACTTCTAAATATACATGATCTAAGCATTCCGAACCTCTAGTTAATTCCTTTTTAATCTGCTTGAGATCATGATTAGAAAAAAATTATTATTTCACAGCCATGCAAATTATTAAAATCGCCTACCACCATAATTATAACCATGGCAGTCCAAAATAGTTTGAAAAAATTGGTAAATGTTTGATCATCATATAAACTAGCATACGGTGGTCTGTAAACCGCGATTAAGATCAGATTATCGATTTGTATAGATAAAAAATCAATGACAGTACTATATTCACGAGTATGTAACACTTTCGCATTTAATATAGATTTACTATAAATAAGTACTCCTCCACCTCTTTTATCCAGCGATCTGTCTTTTCCAAATAAGGAATAATGAGGAATGTAAAATTCGTGGTTTCCAATGTCCTTGCGGTGTCAAGTTTCAGATAAAATTATAAAATCAAAATCTTTACTTATTAAAAAATTACACAACAAAAAAGGTTTGTTCTTAACACTTCTAAAATTGGCATAAAATAAAGTATATTTACAACACTACTTATCTTTACAGTTTTCGATATTTACTGATTTAACTTGATCTTGATTCTTCTTTTTTGCTGTTGACAGATTCCTTTAGAGAAACGTCTTGTCTTGGCCAATGTATATATTGTGGAAATTAGGATGCTCCCCTTTCTTTTTATTAATATCTTCAATTTGCGTATTCTATGGCCTTTTTAACAATTTCACCACCACAGGTCTTGGACGTTCAAATCGTTTGCCCATCCTGTAACCTTTGGTTATTTCAGCCTCCGTCGTGTCCCTGATTAAATCTTTTAATTTTTCTACATCCTTCACGTCAGTTTTTTCATCAAGATTGTAGAGGCTCCAATCCTATTAGTAAATGAGCCTTTATATACCCCTTTGAGTCGAATAATCTACTATTCTCGTTCACATCTATTAAGTTAATGCCTGCTATATCTTGAACTAATTTGTCAGTGTCCTCGAACTTAAGAATAGCTTCCATGTTAATCGAACTTAAATATATATTTGATAACCTCTTATTAGGCAACGGACTATGTACTTCTTCCGTAGCAATACACCCGACCAGATAATCTGTTAAGTGATAAAACGCGAAAAACATAATTATTAAATTACCTGTTCCAGAACGTCCCCAATATATACGGTTCAGAACACAAAATGATAGCAGGTGTATATTGTAAATATCGAGATTTTGTAAAAACAAATATGAAAAAACAATGCAGCTTACTAAAGAAAGTCAAGCCAGTCAGGCACAGGTTACCAAACTCCGTAATTACGCACAATTCAACAGTATATATACTGTCCAGTATTTAAACAAAGAATGTTCCAGAAACTAAGCGAATAATTTCTTTGTTTTAAAATAATATTCGCGTCAATCAGCCACGGTGGTTTAGATTTATTAATAAATTTTACTTTAATTTTGTTGGAGGTAATAACTTCCTTTCCATACACCACCTCAAAAAAAGACGGCATATAATAGACGTAATCATATTTCTTCGGCTGACGTACTCTTTCTGACCAAGTTGTGCATACTGGCGCCTCTGTAGTCGACGTTGCGCCCTGGTCAGTTTTCACTGGCACTGCTATTTCATCTGACGTTGACGGAAAGTTATGATCTTGTAACACGTTAGAACATGATCTCGATGTGTTCAACAACGTGTCTTGTCAAAGTCGCTGCTTTTAATTACGTGCCTGTGTGATTGGATTGCACACATCGGATTTTTTTCATGGAACGATGTTCATTCAACTCATCTGGTAATTCAGTCCTATCATCAATCCAGATAAACTAGGAAATGCAACGATGTAAAGTAATACAATCCTCAATGCCATTTACCTCTATGATGACATTTTTGTCAGTCATCCTCTTGACCTTATATGGTCCTTTGTAAAATGGTGTCAAACAGTTCTTCATATTTTCATTAGTCACATAAACATGCGAAGCCGATCTTAGATCAGAGGACACATAGCACTTGGTTTTTACTTTTCTAGTCTTGGTCGGAGCCAAACGACACATCTTATCTCTAAGTGCTCCTACGAACCAATCTACATAACTATAAGCCCATTCAAGACTACTTCGAGTTTCTATTAGATCTCCAGACAACCTTAATGGTTTTCCATATACCAATTCTGCTATTGAAGTTCCTAACTGTGCCCTATATCAATTGCGCATGGCAAGAAATACTATAGGAAGATCGTGTGTCCAGCTTATTCCACTAGTACAGTTGTACGCAGCTTTCAGTTCACGATGCTCCTTTTGTCCATCTCATTCGCACGTGGGTTGTATGCGCTAGTATGCCATAATTTTTTCTCCGTGATATTGAGAGATTTACGAAAAGCTCTGACATAAACTAACTACCGCGATCATTAGTGACTTTTTCCAGAACACCATAAAGCGATATCCAATTATTTAGGAATGCAAAAAGAACTGATTGCGCTGTCATATCCTTCAAAATCGCCACTTCAAATTGGCGCTACAAACGATCAACCACTGTTAGCAAAAACATTTGACTGTTAACTTCAGGCATCTCAACAATGCCTATATGTACATATCTGAATCGTCCAGTTGGTATCCAAATATTGTGTGTATCGGTTCTAGTATGTCTCCACACCTCACAGGTTAGACATTTGGAAAAGGCTCTTACCCAAGCCCGTATGTCTTAAGACATGTTTCCATACGTTTCAATCATTAATTAGTCGAATGGTGGCTTTTATGGATGGATGACCCAATTCGTGAAAATGTTGAATAATTTTGGCGCGTACCTCCAACAGTACATATGATCGGGGTTGATCTCTTGACGTTTCGCATAACAACCACTTTCCACTCAGGAGCTTGTGAACGTAGCCAGGTCTCTTAGCCAATATTAACGCAAAGGAATCCGATTGTCAGGAGAATCATATTGATTCGTCAATGGATCTTGAAGTATCAGCTCATATTCTGCTTCTTTCAGCCAGCTAAGTGCATCTGCTACCACATTCTATTTATCAGCAATATGAGACACTGAAATCGAACTCTACTAATCGGGTCATTTGGGAATTCACCCTGCTAGACTTATTAAGCCTCGTGGTCTTCCTGACTCAAGGTGATAGTCAAGACTTGATCTTGCTCTTCTCACGTGTCACGTGGCGTGTTATCGATCCTAAAATTCCGGCTAGACCTGAAATGAATCGTCAATAATAGCTTATCATGCCCAAGAACCTACGCAACTGGTGCATGGTCTTGGGTTTTGTTACGTCATTGGTGGTTTGTATTTTATCTTTAAAAATTTAATTCCGCCTTTGGAAATTAAATGTCAAAAATATTTAACTGAAGGGCATCCAATGTTGCTATTATTGGATTTGACCACTAATCCATATTGTTACAGCCTGGTCAAAACCGTTTCCAAGTGCTTACGATTTTCCTCACGTAATCGATTTAAAATAGATATGTCATCTATGTACACCCTTGCAAATGGACAATTCTAAAGGACTTCGTCAGCAAAATACTGGAACGTCTGGCTGGCATTCTTCAACCCAAAAGGCATTTGAAGAAACTCATGCTATCCCCCCTCCTGGAAATCTTACTGCAGTGAGTGGTATAGAACTTTCCTCCATTGGTATCTGATATTACGCTTTCTAGAGATCTAAATTTGAATAAACTTCATATCCCGTTATGTCTCGCAGCTGAGTACTCTGGTTAGGGAAAGGATAAGAGTCACCCTTTGTTACTGAGTTTAATAGACGATAATTTCCAAAATCCCTCCATTGTCCCGGTTTAGTTTTGGGAACTAGCACTATTAGGGAAGTAAAATTGGAATGTGACCTTCTACAAATTCCCTCTTCGCGCAATTGGTGAAATTCAGATACAGCAACTTGTTACTTTAAGGTTATTGAGCCACCAATTCTATTTATTGTTCTACTCCTGTCTTCAATCCGATTCTCCTGGCACTAAAAGATTGAAACACTGCTAGGTGTTACTCGATGATATCGGCAAAGTCATGTGCGACCGTGAGACGGGGTAAAAGGACTGTTCTAACTGCCGAAGTGTTAGACTGAGTTGGTGTGAACACCACTACGCCTTTTGCGATAGTCCTAGTTTTGGGATCAAAAGTCATGATAAAACGCGAGGACAATCTCAGTTATGTCATTTTACATGGAGTGTATAAAATAAATAGCCTAACGCATGCAAATGGTAAATTCTTATTCAGCAACTTTAGTCTCACTTCGCTGAACTTAACAGTTACGGAAATGCACACACACATGGGACATGCGACTATCTAGTGAAAGATCAGTCTGAAGTATAAATAATATGGCCAGAGAAAATACCGCGCTTTCTTCATTTATTTATTAAACTGGTGAGGATGGACCAAGGCAGCCGAAATATTTTGTTGAAGAAAGAAAACTACTGGAAAATTACCTGCGTTAGTCAAAACGCAGATCAGGTAAGTTACACGTACAGACGCATTTGGACCCTCCATGATCATCATCAGAGTACGACAACAAACTGACTAGTGAGGATCAAACCGCAATGCTTACTAGGCAGTGTGCCGTCGTACTCTGATTATAATCATGGAGGGTGGAAATGTGTTAGTACGTGTAACTGACGGTAGTTTTTTTTACGTTTTTCGACGACTATTTAAATACAATGGGATAGTTGATTAATTCAAATTCGCAAACTTCATTTATAATAATAATAATAATACATTTATTTGGCATCAAAGGCCAACTGGCCCGACCATTGAAATAGCAAATCAAGGGTAGGATATGTGGAGGTGAGTGGAATTGTGACTAGCAAAGTATTTAATAGCAGGGGAAGGAAACAGTTATCATTAACATCATTTAACGAATTGTTACCACCACCCGTGCAATCACTGATTGTTTAGTACTTACCTGTTGCTAATTATTTATAATAATTCATTTAACGAAAAATATATGTTTTACAAGTTTGTCACATATTCTAATGGAAATGGACAATTGAAATAGTGCGGTTATGATCACGTTATGAATAGCGTGTCGATATCAGTGGTAATAAGTAAAAGTTAAATGTTGGTGTTCCAGATGACGTTAATTCCAATTTGTCCGCTTTCATATTAGACGACATGCATCAGTCACTTCGACATGGTAATGCTTAGCAGGAATGTCTAATTTCGTTTATTATCTTCTAATTGATCAGAAGTTGCATTGATTAATTAATGAGTGCCGACTATGCTGTTTTAATAAACGTGATAGGAGTCAACAGATGATTAATTCGGTGGGAATTCAGGCATACAACGTTTAGACCAGTATCGCACAAAATTCTGTCTCACTTAATTCGGGAGAAGAACAAAACATTAGTACTCATCATTTTCGAAAAGTGAGAACTTGAATTAAACTATGCTGTTTTCGTAAAAAAATATTCAGTTGCTTTGTCAAAGTATAAATTTTACGAATTTCTTTAGTGAATGTGTGTGTGTGTGTGATGCGTCGTTATTGACTTCTGGCTGATTCAGTCTAAGTAGGGTAATGATAAGTTTGAAAGAGATGAATTGTTAGATTTATTATTCAGGATGGTTAACATTACTTGTCGATTGAGCCTCAATGTAGCCATATTGAGTCTCGCAATTATTTGGTGCTATGGATTAGATAGGCGTTTGGAATCCTGTTACTCTTACTTATACTAAAATAGCATGATGAATTCGGTGGCGTGTACAATTACTGAAAGGCGGAAGACTTCGAGAGTGTCTCGTGAAGCAGTAGGTAATGCGTGCCTAGTAATAAATTAGTTCAAATAGCAACAGGAATTATATGCCAAATTGAGATAGTGCGTCGGGAAAGTGAGCTCGACGTGCCGCAATTTCTTCGGTTTAATTGGCGTATGATAATGACAAATATTCATAAGAGGCGTTGTTATTGAATTGGATGTCCACAGGCCGATTCGAAAGAATGAGATGACTGACGTTGTTGCCTGTTTTTATTAGTTGAGTTTACTCTGTTGTCCTGAGGTTTAAACTGTATGATAGATGAAAGTTGTAACAAACTGAGTGGCTGATATGATTTTACCTTTCGAAATGTTAAATTAAATTCCAGCTTGACTTTTTTGACTTATATTGTAAATAATATTGTCAGGCAACGTGAAGTTTGTATATATTTTTTAGGGTTTAATTCATCTGGGATTGGTGTTTACTTCAAGCTCGCAAACTTGATTTTTTTAAATTGATTAATTATTTTTAGTGCCTAATAAGGTTTTCGTGAGAGATTAAAGGCAGTATTGCCTCTGATAATCTGTTGGAGCTGTGCATATTAAAAGAAGGCACTGCTAGGTTTCAGCGTTAAAATGGATCCGGTAGTCGCACTAAAAACTTGTTTATTCGTTATTAATACATCCGCATTTTAAAAAGCTGGTATTTGCGGAATAATTTAGGTAAATATTTATATTTATGGGAGAACTGAAAGGTCATAATTTCACTCATTCCTATTATGCCAGACAGTGTTCATTCTCCTTTCTTTAAATCAGGTTTGCGAGCTTGAAATAAACACCAATCCAATTGTATTTAACCAGTCATCGAACAACATAGAAAAAATGTCGCCAGTCGCACACACTGACTGATAATCATCAGAGTACGACGGCAAACTGAATAGCGAGGATCAAACTGCATCGCATATATATGGAAAACAATTAGATATATTGCTCTAACCTCTAGTAGTCTTGCATACATTGTACATAACTGGAAATATCTGCTGCAAAATTCCAATTGGGCCACTAGCATTATAGTTTTGCAGCTTTCTCTACATATATAAAAAGTTTATACATTTAAACAATCAATGATTGCGCGAGTGATGATAATTCTTCGGGCATAGGTCGCGCTTTCGTGCTTTCTTTACACAAAAGACTGTCTGACGACGAACTTGGTCATCTCAAATCGCAATCACGCATATTACCGTCTGGCAAATTCAAATTAAAGCGTGACTGTACGCTACTACAAAGAACAATAGAGAAATCTAGGACTCCTCCGCCAGACACCACTCCCCCTCCTGAAGCTAGTCACGCACTTCCGGGCTGGAGCAATCCAAAGCAACGCCGCTCACTTTACGGCGGCATTCTCAGCGACGCCATTTCTTCTAGACCCTTCCTGCTGACCTCTAGGTTTGAAGGGCTTCCTTTCACCAATAGCCCATACTCCAGGTCCGATCCTCCCCACAATCTCAAGATTTAACATGTCGTCCCCAAATAACGGACCCTCTTCCCCTACCTCCTCTGCCAGACCCAAATCCCCACGTCATGTCACGTTCACGACCGGTGCAGATGTCAAGAAACCGACAAAACGTAAGGTGCCCGAGGCCATTTGGGATATCAATTCTGCCCCATCAGCTTCAACTCCCTTTTCCGCCAACCGCATCGACCCCACCCAGGATGTTTGCGTCTCAGCCCCTGACTAGATCCTGGCCACTCCCACTCTACCAACGCCGCTCCAGGGCTTCCCCTTGAGCCCAGATAACTTGCCTCCATCTTGCTTCCAAAACCTCCAATTACCTCACCCGCCCTATATAACTGTGGCAAAGGAGATCCAGATCGACGCTCACCACTCCATACTCGTCAACAAGCTGTCAGTCACCCTCATCATCCCTCGATCTCGCTCCGGCCGCCAGCGGAAATCTCCCGCCTGCTTCTTCTTCCTGGTTTAACCATCTTTCCCACAGATCACTCTCAGCAATTCTTATCTACTTTAGATCGCTTACGTCAAAAATCAAACAACTGCGAGAATTTCTATCCTCGAACGAGCTAGTCGTGCTTTTTTGTTGAAACACGGCTGTCCCCTTCCATACACTGTGATGACCTTTTCCTCATCCATGGTTTCCCTTTCCTTCGTATTGACAGAATTGTCGGTCGAGGGAGCGGGATGGCTGCCTATGTCCGATCCTCTCATGCCCAAACCTTTGTCTACATCGAATTTTTCTCGTTTCATCTGCTAATCCTTTACCAAAGTGTATCTACCTGTGTTGTCTACAGACCCCCCAATCTCTCAATCATCGACGACACTCGCGGGGCTCAACTTCTGTCCACTTTTTTCACTCAGCACTCCGATCGTTACGTTGTTATGAGCGACCTTAACCTCTCCCTGGCAAACTGGCAAATTCTAACTTCTGAAAATCACCCACTTCTTCGGTTCTTTGCGGATAACCTACTAAATCAATTCGTGCACTTCCCTACACAAAGGAACAACCAACCTGACTTTGTCCTCTCCAACAAAGAGGTGACCAATGTCCAATCTCGGGAGATCTTCCCTAATCTCGATCACTGTCGGTATCCTTCCTTATTCCTCTTTTATCCTTTATCCATAGAGAGGATAATCAATCAAGCAATTCACCGACAGGGAAGGGGTTCACCGACTCTGTGACGCCATTAACTGGAGGGATCTTTTTCTCCTAGACAACATTTCATATTTTTCCGATTTCTATAACATCTTATCCTCCCAATTTCATTCTGCCATCTCTATTCAACACATACACGTGATGAACAAGTTGAACACATATTTTAAGGCACGCAACTCTAGATTACGCACATTATCACTTGCTTGCGCTCTCGCACTGCGACGTTTCGTTGAGCATATTAAATAGGTTATCAACAAACCAGCGCTCAATATCGAAATACGCATCCGCACGACACCTAACTCCCGGATAAAGTTCGCAGTCATCAAACACCAACTGTTACAATAGTCCAAATCATCATATAAACTTCTCTCGGTCGGACGATTCCTGCTTTGCCGACGAATATTTAAGTTATCTCCTCGACACCTCCACTCCCACTCCGCCTGCTGAGATGCTTGACAAATGAGACTCTGAGAATCTACGCTGGTTCAACGTTTCACCGGCCTCCGTTGCTCAAGCAATCAAAGAAATCAGATCTTAACACAAATTTTATCAATACGGTATCTCGGTCAGCACTTCTTGTTTGCAATCTCTTCTCTCTGGTTGCTGATGGTATCAACCGATGCCTCGAAACTACCTATCTTCCCCCGGAATGGCTTAATTTGACGATCTCTCCTGTACCAAAAAATTGCATTTCGTCAATCTCCTCATTCAAAGATCTCCGCCCAATTGCCATCGTCCCTTCTTTCACTAAAATATTCGACAGAGTCTTATAAAACCTAATCTACCCCTTCATTAATTCTGAGGACAGCTTCTATCTCCTCGACGATCAACATGGCTTACTGAATAGCCGCTACTCTTCCACCAACTTAGTTAGTGTTCTTAATCAATGTTACACCTCTATCTCCAAAGGTCATGAATGCGCTCTCCTCTTCCTAGATATATCCAAGGCTTTTGATTCTTTGTCATTTTCAGCAATGGAATCCGCCTTGTTGAGCAGTGGTATCTGCTGCAACGTCCTCAATCTTATCAGTGACTATCTCCGAAACCTATGCGCAACTATAAAATACGGAAATAGCCACTCGAGGTCAGCCCTTATCAGATCTGGAGTTCCCCCAGGGCTCCGTACTTGGTCCTATTCTCTTCAGACTTACACTCGCGCAGGTACAGTTTGAGGACAAACTTTTCAAGCTGTTTAAATATGCGGATGACAAGATCATAGTATTCAATAACCCCACAACATCCAACTGTTCCTTACCCCCTATATCTGAGCTTTTCTCCTCGCTCCATTTGCAGCATAGCAATATCGATCTTCAACTAAACCCCGCCATGTCTTGTTTGATGAGACTCTTCTCCGACCCATTATGTTCTCTCCCGGATGCAAATTATCCTCTTGATATTGAAATAATAGATTCGGCCAAGCACTTTAATATCTATTTTACAAAATCTCTAGAATTCTCCACACACCTTACACACACTACTTCCAAACTCTTCAAATTGGCCCGCTTGATCTGCTTGAATACCAACAAACCGACTCTCCAACTCACGCTGTTCAGGTTTTATGTCCTACCCCTCTTATCATACGCTAGTGAATTCTACAGTCCTCTCACTCTAGCCTCCTTGTACACCATCGAAGAGATTTCCACCAGACTTCTAAAGCGAGTCTTCCCTAACAGCCAACATTATGGGGAACGCCTACTCCTAGCCAACCTTTTACAGCTTTGGTTTACCCGTCACTTACGAGTCATTTCTTTTATTCATATTTTTAAAAATGGTGAAACTTGTAGCAGTATATATATATAACAAAACTGCGAATAAATTGTGCAGCCGACAATTCCAGTCAATTACAATGTTAGTGAAACTATTAGAGGTGAGAGCCGAAAATCTAAATAGGCTTTCCATATATATGCAATGCATATTGATCCTTGCTAGTCAGTTTGTCGTTGTAAACTTTTGATGATCACAAAAGGTCAAAACGCGTCAGTGCGTACTACTGGTGGTAGTTTTGCAATATTACTTGATCTGCGTTTTGATTAACACACGAAGTTATCTTGTAGTTTTCTTTTTTGACAAAATATTTCGGCTACTTTTATCGATAGCCTTCTTTATTTAGTCCATTCTGTAAACGCCCCGGCTTTAAGTAAATGCCGTACGACTTTACAAACTCGGTTAAGGTGCTATGGATATAGAGTTATTGTTATGATCGGTGGCCCTTAACAGGGCTGGTCGTGCGTTTTTCGGCAAATGCCGAGAATGTTTCTTCAGTGTGAAGATGTCCTAGAGCCTTAGGTTGACTCTGGCTGTGGTTCCTTCTGTTGTTGTGTTGTAATCTCGATGTGGAAACTTCGTTGAAGTTCTGCATTAATTGGCTCGTCTCGCTGGTTGTACCGCAACAAGATGAGTAATGAATGTTGCCAATTTTTGTTGAAACAAATCCAATAACCAGCGTAGGTAACGCAAAGCAGAAGGCAAATGCGACAACTGACGTGCATGGTAAATTTTTCGTGCTTAAATAGCCATGCCATAGTCTACTTGCACACTATTGGTTAACGACATGTTTCGCTTTTTTGTCATTGGTGCAACGTAAATGAAATTGAATTTAATTTACGCAATATCTCGGCAATTAATTTGTGTCGTTACAACACTTTTCTTTCTGAAAAAAGGAAAAAAATTCCTCTCTGCGAGGCTAGATAAGAAATGCATGACAGAGTTCGGACCAATTTTAGCAAAAAAATAAATAATGTACCATGAATGCTGGGCTTAAGTATGCTTGTTAGTTGCTTCAACAATGATATGATGTCAGGTAACCACTAGGAATTGCTACACAAATTGTTAGCTCTTGTGGCCGGTGATACCGCGTGAGGCAAAATAGAGCAGCGTAAGATTTGGGAGCCGCAGCGTGAAGATTTCGAGGTAAATCGCCTCGGCAGGCTGGATCGTCGTAAAACGTTTGTATACGACCAAAGGAGCTAGAGTGAATGCTCGACGTTGTGGTCATGATATTTGTAGAGTGGTCTTTGTGCAATTGATGAAGTTGAGATATGCATTGAAAGTGGCCTGTACCATGATATGAAGCTGATAACTACTTAGTGTTGCTACACGAAAGCGTTAGCTCCAAGTAGCTGGTCATACCAAAATAGGCAGTGTGATGTCATGTGTGAGAAATTCATTATAATGTAAAAATATATACATTAAAATCAAAGGTAACGGCATAAAAATATGTACACGAACATTGCCTCAGGGATAGCATAATACCAAAGAACTGTTCAAAAATGCTACAAAACTATTAACTAAGAACAGTTGGTTATGTCACGTGAGATAAATGTGAAAAATAACGTAAGGTTAAAAAATATTTCAATACGTAATGTTAATGCTAAAAAATATCAATTACGTGTTAAACAAAGCAGGCTATTAAGATTGTGGGCAGACGGATCCTGAGATGTGTGTAGAAGGTTGAACGTTCTCAGGATCAGGCGGTTCGATAAACGGTTTCAACCTGTCTATGCTTACTGATGTCGGTGTAGCGCCTTGCATAATAATGAAGTATTTTGGTTGTCTGAGCAAAATCGGGTAAGGACCGCGATATTTTGGTTGTAGTGGTGCAACAGCATCGTTGTTGCGAACGAGTACTCTCTTGCAGCTGTGGAGCTGCGGGTGAAGGAAGACTGGACGAGGCGTATGTCTCGGCTGTTGTTCAGAAATGTTAACGAAATGAAGTCGAAGGCGGGTAGCTTCGTCTTGTGGGTCATCTTGTGCCGGTAGTAGACGTGGGAGCTGACTAGACAGGCGAAGATCCATGCCATACAAGAGTTGTAACGCAGACGTTTTAATGGATTCACGAGTACGGGAACGCATGGCAAGCAGAACTAAAGGTAGTGCATCGACCAAGTTGCCATTAATGGACAGGAGCTTTGAGTTCCCTATGCATTCTTTCTACCATACCGTTAGCTTGGGGATGGTAGGCAGTCGTCTGGCGTAAGATGCATCCCATGTACCGCAAGGTGGTTTTGAAACGATCAGATGAGAAGCAAGTGCCTCTGTCCGTGATGACCTCATTGGGAACACCATAATTGGATATCCATGCAGAGATAAAACCATTAGTTACTTCGTCTGCAGAAATGGTGCCAAGGGGTAATGCCGCAGGCCACCGTGTAAATCTATCTATCATAGTTAGAAGGTAGCTGAAACCTTGAACCTTTGTCAGATGAACTATGTCGATGTGGACGATGGCTAGGCGAGAAGTAGTTCGAAAATGTTGCAACTTAGAACGAGTGTGTCGTGTGATCTTGTTTTTCTGACAAATAGCACACTCGGAGACCCATCGTTTAACATTCTGCCTAAGTCTGTGATCCCAGAAACGATCTGTGAGAAGTCGGACAGTCGCTTGGCTTCCTGGGTGAGAAATTGAGTGAATTGAATCGAAAACCTTTCTCTGAAGGCTGGTCGGCAGAACTGGCTTGTTGGGCTGCGTACCCGTGAAGTAAACATTTGGTAAGCTTTCCCAGAGACGGCATATAAACTTGGTTGGGTGACGGGCTATTGATCTTTAAATGTGAATGTCACCGCGTTGTTCCGTTCGCAGGAGGGTTGGCGTTAGTGCAGGTTCACTGAGTGTCACGGAGTTGACAGTGAATGGCGACGGTGAAGGTGGTTGTAGAGAGACGTCTGGCCTGAAAAGAGCATCTGCAATGAAGTTCTGTTTGCCCTTGACGTGAAAAATGTAAATTGCCATTCGCTTAGACGTGAAAGCTGTCTTTCCACTCTGGCACGGTACTTGGCGATTGATGAAGTTGCGTTTCGAAGTGCGCTAACTAATAGTGCATGATCTGTGAAAACAACAAATCTGCTACTGCTAATGATGCTGATAAAATGGCGCACTGCGTCGTGGATGGCGAGAATGTCTCGACCGAAAGTGTCGTACCTCGTTTCTACTGGTTGGAGAGTACGCGAGTAGAAACTGATTGGCTTCCGAACTCCATTGATCTCTTGTTCCAACGTGGCTCTAATAGCAAATTCAGAAGCATCTTTCGTGAGTAGAAATGGCTTTTCAAGATCTGGATGTGTTAGCATTGTAGCATTTGCTTACAAGTTGATGGCGAGTCGAAGTAATTCCTCGTCTTCGGATAACCAAGCAATAATGGAATTCTTGCTAAGTCCTTTTCGGTTCCGCAGGTGCCTGCACAAAGTATAAAGTTGTTTTGAAAGGCCCGGAAGGAACTTGCGATAATAGTTTAGTACTCCCAGAATTTTCTGCAACTCGCAAACAGTCCTCGGTGACTTGATATTCTTGATTGAATTCGTCTTTGACGGCAACGGTTGAATACCTTGGGGCGTGATACGATGCCATAAGAAGTCTACGGATGTAGTTGCAATTTGCTTTCCATATATATGCATTGCAGATTGATCCTCGCTAGTCAGTTTTCCGTTGTCTTCTGATGATCATCATGGAAGGTAGAATCGCGTCAGTGCGTGCGACTGGCGGTAGTTTTGCTATGTTGTTCGACGACCTTTTAAATAAAAATGGGATTGGTGTTTACTTCTAGCTCACAAACCTGATTTAAAGAAAAGCTTAAATATTCACCCCTTCCACCGTTGTCACCACAGTGCAATCACTTAATATATCGGAAGCTCGAAAATCTCTCTGACGATATAAAAGTAAAATCGACGCGCTCTGTAGAATCTAAGCACCAAACGGACATATCCAGCATCTCTATCAACATGCTCCTTCAACCAGTAAACTCACACAAGCCATTGACCTATAATTTCTACATGCCTACGTCGCATGATATACTGGTTGAAATGCACCAGAAACATTTTAAGTTGTTATTAAAAACAACCACATTGAGTGAGTTCAAATGTTTAAAACCAGTAGCTAATATACCTGCTTTCGGTAAAGTTCTGTAAATTTATGGAACTGCTGTTTCAAATCTAAGATCCACATAAAAATGATTTCACTTCTTTAAATCAAGTTTTCAAGCTTCAAGTAAACAAAAATCGTATTGAATTTAATCGTCGCCGTAAAACTTGTTAAAAGTACCTTCGTTCCCACAACCTTCTACGATCATCATCAGAGTACGGCAGCAAACCAACTAACGAGGACCAGACAGGAAAGCATATATAAGGAACGTTTGCCGTTGTATTCTGAAGATGATCATAGATGGTCGAAATACATCAGTGCATGCCGCTGGCGGTAGTTTTCCCATTTTGTTCGACGACTGGATAAATGCATTGAGATCGGTGTTTACTTTAGCTCGCAAACATGATTTAAAGAAAGTACACGATATTCCATCTGTAAACAAAGACGCTATTGTAGGATTACAGTTAAATACTGTTTGTTGCGAAGAGCTAATATATATGCAAGTATGTATTAGGTTTTGCGAACCTAGTAACAAATTAGTTCGGTTGTGACCAGAAGGATAAACCAAAGGCAGCATGAACGGAAAGTATAATCTCATGCACATTCGTTTCGTGCTTACTGGCGACTCATCAGTAGGAGCCGGTATTACGCCCTTTAACCACTATATATTTGGTAGAAGAATGTGGAATAATAGGACGGTATAATCTCCTAGACGAATGTGTAAACCTGTAATAGTGAAGCTAACATAATCTGAAGTCAACGACAATACGACTTCAATGCTAACTCACACTATATAATATATATACCGAGACTGTAAATGATACTAACACTATGGCTTTTGTGTTAGTAATTGATACCTTTTTTAAATCGATGAGTACCGGATACTAATACTATGGTTTCCGAGTCGGTACATGATACCAACCTGATGGATATAAATTTATGCTAAAGTTCACCCAAATTGAGAATTACAACAATTTCCGAACACCTGTTACACCAGTTAAACCATACACTCTGGCCTTCATCGATATCAGTTATCACATTTCGCGGTAAGCATGACATCACTCAATTCAATATACCAAATATATAGTGGTTAAAGGGTGTAATACCGACTCCTACTGATGAGTAGCCAGTAAGCACGAAACGAATGTGAATGAGATTATACTTTCCGTTCATGCTGCCTTTTGTTTATCCTTCTGGTCACAACTGAACTAATTTGTTACTAGGTTCGCAAAACCTAATACATACTTGCATATATATTAGTTCTTCGCAACAAACAGTATTTAACTGTAATATATTGAATTGAATGATGTCATGCTTACCGCGAAGTGTGATAACTGATATCGATGAAGGCCAGAGTGTATGGTTTAACTGGAGTAACAGGTGTTCGGAAATTGTTGTAATTCTCAATTTAGGTGAACTTTAGCGTAAATTTATATCCATCAGGTTGGTATCATGTACCGACTCGGAAACCATAGTGTTAGCATCCGGTACTCATCGATTTCAAAAAAGGTATCAGTTACTAACACAATAGCCATAGTGTTAGTATCCTTTACAGACTCGGTGTATATATTATATAGTGTGAGTTAGCATTGAAGTCGTATTGTCGTTGACTTCAGATTATGTTAGCTTCACTATTACAGGTTTACACATTCGTCTAGGAGATTGTACCGTCCTATTATTCCACATTCTTCTGCCAAATATATAGTGGTTAAAGGGCGTAATACCGGCTCCTACTGATGAGTCGCCAGTAAGCACGAAACGAATGTGCATGAGATTATACTTTCCGTTCATGCTGCTTTGGTTTATCCTTCTGGTCACAACTGAACTAATTTGTTACTAGGTTCGCAAAACCTAAAACATACTTGCTATTGTAGTATTTCTATAAATCTCTACGTCTTCTTCTACAATATTTATTCACGCAATCGTCACAAATTTGTCAACATATATTGTAAACACACACACTAGAAATCATCTTTAAATAACTATCACAAGGACATTCCGTTGCCGCAACAAACGGAATTTCATTTCTTCCACTGATCATCAATGCTGGAATTTCCCAGGTTGCAAAATTAGGCCTACCAATCGTTAATATTGTATTTGTATTAATAAAAATACAATTTAACTTGTTAAATATTTTAAGTATGACACTGTAATTACACTATCTTATCAAATTATTTCAAGAAGTATAGATCAATCTTGCTAAATACTCAAAAATAACTACAGAGCATTCACTGTATTTACCTAATCTGCGTTTTGACTAACGCAGCTTTCATTGATCCAGTAGATCTGGACATTTGGCAATATCTCCTCCTTTGGTGGGGAATGTTGCGAGCAAGTTATTCTCTTTTTCGAAAATCTACAAAATTTATAACCAATTGCCAAAGGGGCTTAGAGAAATGCCTCTGTAGAGGTTAAATTAACTATTGGACACCAATTAACCTCTCATATAAAAATAAATCAATTTTTTTTGGACATTTGATGTTATCGCTGGTTTCGTAAAACAATATTGTAATTTTTGAAAAATATTTTAATTCTTTTTTGGAAGTTCTTTTGTTCATATTGTCGAAGTTTTGGACTTGTCTTGTCGAAGGAAAATGAGAGTTTTGAACTGAGTTGCTGAATTGCACAAGCGGGACACTGTGTGGTTCCATCTCCGACTCTTTGTGAATAAAACATTATAATCTTCTTGTCGATTGTTCTTTTTAATTATCAGCGAAAAGAACCACAAATTTCCTTTGGGTATTTAAAGAGTATATTTGTTTTAAGGTCTCAATCATTCGATTCATTATCCTGTGGATATCAGCGTATCCAGGCAAGCTTACTTATTTAATATAATGTATAAATTACAAGTAATTTAATAATATTATGTCTGGTTTATTAAATAATGAGGCTACAGAGCAGTTGGCTAGTGGACTTAAGGATTGCAGCTTAAGAGATATTTCATAGGAACTTCAGTGTTCCAAGATAGATGATCATTCCGCATATATGGATTTTCCGGGCCTGGCATCCAAGAGACCCCTTTATGGTAGTGACCAAAGGGCCTCTACACCTCCATCTAAGATGTCTTTTAAATTTTTATCTACTGAACTAGAAAAAGTCTACAATTCTGCTGATATTTTTTATTTTGATTATGATAATACTTTCTCATGGTTGAATAAAAGACAAGGATAATTGTTATCGGAAACAGAATTTCTTGAGATTTTTATTTCCAAGTTTTGTATTACTAAAATTGAAATGTTATGCATTATATCATCATGTTAGTCAACAATACATACAATCACTTGCTAGTCATGGTTCTCATTCTTTTGTATATAGTTACACTCGAATTATACCTTAATTTTTCCTATTTTTGATGATGAATCTATTATTCTTTACAGCCGACCTTTTGGTTATTGATATATTGTACAGTACAACTAGTGAGATTTACTTATCTACATGAGACTAATTGCACATTTTTATGTGATGTGATAACTTTTTATTATATTGTACATTTTCAAATTTTATTATTTGATGGAACATGTGTGGTTTTAATCCAAATAAAGATATTCTATTCTATTCTATTCTAATTTTCTTTTAATAAAATATTTCGGCCAGACTTACCGTAGGCCTTCATCAGTTGCATTTCACGAAACAAATGAAGCAATTAATAACTTCCTTCAAGAAATATCCACTGTATTCTCCAAAACCTTTCATTTTAAATCAACACATCTAAGTCAGTGTGATTAAAATTTGCTAAAAAATGTATTACACAGACGAAATTCTATAACTTAGGGCAATTGTCCCGCAAATAGACACAATAAATATCATAGGAGTAATTCTTACAAAATTATGTCCCGAAGAGCATATTGCTACCATTGCACTTAAAGCCAAGGTTCCAGTCTATTTGGTGTTAAGGCAGATAAAAAAATAAAGAAATCCGAGCTTAGGCCTTTTTTGTAAGATATACACTATACACCATTATTTGAAAGCGTATTAACGGGGCACAGTCTGACAAACTTGAAAGAATCCAGGCATATTTCCAAAGGCACACTTTTTATAATCTGCATCCGTTGAGAAATAGAAGAACAACAATTTCTTTATTTGAATTGCACGAATATAGATCAAACAATTGGCCCTCCATTCGAGCTACATCTCCATATGAACTAGAATGGGTATTTAAGACATTTATCTTCCTCTATTTCACAACTCATTTCTGAATATACGCCTCTATTCTCAAAACAAATCACACACTGCAATTATTGTGAAGAAACGAGTACACAGAGCAATTGAAGAGCTCGAAGAATACGATTTATCGATTCATCGTAGAGCCGGTATCAAGAATGCGACAGCCGATGCCCTTAGCATCGAAATAATTCCAAATTCTAGGAAAAAGTCAATCAGTTAAAATACGGCACTGTAGTGTTGAGCATGCAAAACGACCTATTGGTGCGAAAAGAAGAATGAACAATGAAATGGTGTGTTCCGGCGTCTATGCGAACAGAATTGATGGCTTTCTGTCATTAAACATTGGAACATCACGGCGCCTGTCGACTCATTGAGACATTTCCGTTGCTATTGTATTGGTCTGGCATGTTCAAAGAACTTTGTCGCTAATTTTATCAGTGCACTACATGTCAGTGTTGTAATCCATAGATATAGAAAAGGTCACCCAGGTTGTTTAAATTTGCCACTACATGGAACCAGTTTCTGCATATTGACCTGGTAGGTCTACTGCCGGTAGCTAATGGTGGGTTAGCCTATGTGTTTAACAGATTGGTCAAGTTTATACCACTGAAGAAAATCACAACAGAAAAAATATAAATTGCTTAGATGATCGATGACTCAACCGATTTGGTGCATCACAATTTATTATTACCATCCATGGTGAACAGGTCGGGTTGAGAGTATTTAATCAATGGTTCACAGACCTTGACATAAAACATTACCGTGTCGCCACTTACCAACCGCAGACCAAAGCAACGGCTGAGCGAGCACACCGGACGATGAAAAGTGTATTGCGATGTTGGTGCCACGAGAGCCCAGGATTCTGGAGAGACCAATTACATTTGGTCGAGTGGGCCATGCGATTTAATGTATCAATAGCTCTAGGATTCGCTACAAGAAGCAAGGTCTATGGATGGCATATTAAACAGAAGGTGAACCAATAATCCCAAGATCCAATGAGTGGTGCACCACAGCGGATATTCAAGAGTACCTAAAACAGTTAGCTGAATATTTAGGCAATACAAAACGACAAACATATGCAAGATGACATATACGCACTCGCTTAAGGGTCGACGACTACGTCGTGGTTTCGAAAATCTAGCCAATGGCACTGCAGGCTAACAACGATGGTCCTTATCGTGTGGAATGGCTGACACAGAGCAAAATGCAATTTTCGTTAACATTCCAGATGGAACACGAGCTGTCACACTTGATCTTTTAAGTAGGGTGCCAAGGCCGATTTCTGAGAGGAGAACGTGTAGCAATAGCCACCTTTGAGACCGAAAAGGCACCAAGGATTATATCTAGGGTTGACATTAGTTAAACATTTAGTCTTCGCAGAGGTGCATGTATTATGAAGAAGCAGTCAGCACAATGATAAAAGCAGCTTGCGATCCGCAGAAGTGAAAATAAAATGATAAATAGTTGTATTTTGGTTTTACTAAATGGCCCGGCTGCAAGTGAATTCCGTGTGACGTTACAAGAAGAAGAACAAACAGGAATTGTCTGTCAACATTCACTGTATGTGGCCCTTAACGGGGCCTGAAAATCGTGCACCGAAAAATTCCGTAAAAGCTAAATATATTGCAGTGTCTAGAAGTACTTCTATACATTTGCGGTATAATCCGGTTTTTTGGCTGGTATTCCTTTGTGTGGATGCACCGGAATAAGTAATTGTCGAATTCGGAGAGGTGAGTTAATGTTCTAAGGCTCAGATATGTCTTCTTGAAGATCTACGGCAAAACCGTGGTGGCTGGCACGCGTACACATCCGATTAATAGATGATCTATTACATATGACTACTTGTGCAGCAACAAGAATATTGTCGTGACTAAAGACTAAGCGACGAGATGACACAGCGTGGTAAACGCAAGTCCAGAAGTTAACGTAGGTAGATAGTAAACTGGATAGAGCAACAGCAATCACACGTAGCGAGCAGAGCAGAAATGTCAAGTGTTTGGCGTGTTAAATTCATCGTGATTGTATTTATGTGCAGTTGCACGCCATTGGTCAACGGCAATTTTGCTTGTTTGAATTGCTACAGCGTATTGAAATTTGAATTTGATTTTGACTATATTTCGGATAATTAATCTGGGCCGTTACATAAATTTCTTCTCTGTTAAAAAGGAAGATGTAAAAGAAACAAGACTCCTCTCGCCGAGGCTTGATTAGTAATGTAGGTCAGAGTTCGAACCTAGTTAAGAAACGGGATATCATTCTGTCCATAGTTAATAAAAAATGTACAATAATGCTGGGCTGGTGCATACTTGTTTATTGCTTCAACAACGATATGATGCCGAAAAGCCACTAGTAACTGCTACATAAATTGTTAGCTGTAGTGGCCGGTCAACCCGCGGAAGAGAAATAGTGTAGTGTGATACATTTCGAGAACCGCACCGTAAAAATTGCAAAGTTGATTGCCACTGAAGTTGTCAGGTTCAAATTGAAACATTGGCAGGCTGGATTGCCGTTAATAAGAGATCGAATACGAGCTAAGGATCTAGTTTGTGCTTCATGTTGTAGTCATGATATTCGTAGAGAATTTGTTCTGTGTAACTGGTGAATTTGCGATTTGTATTCATAGTTTCCTGTACAATGATATGAAGCTGATGACTACTTAGTGCATTAGCTCTAAGTATGTAGTCGTAACAAAATAGACAGTGTATGCTCAGGTGTGATCCATACATGGTAGCAATACGATGTAAAAAAATATATACGTGAAAACCAAATGTTAACGGCAAAAATTGTACTCGAACACTGCCACAGTGATAGCATAATACTGAAGAACTGTTAAAAAATGCTACACAATTGTTAGCGAAGAAAAGCTAGTTATACAATGTGAGACATGTGAATAGGAGAATAGTAATGAATCATGTGGATCCATAGAGATCACATTGCGTGAAATAGGGCGCAAGTGGTGCGCATAAAAGTTAACAATTGATATGTAGGTTAACGAAAAATTAATGTAAAAGAATTATCAGATATACGTTATGCAAAGCAATCTATTGCTAGATTGAGATTGTAGACAGGTAGTGCCTGAGACGCATGTAGAAAGTTGTATGTCGCCAGGATTAGGCGGTTTGATAAACGGTTTCACCTTTATGCTCACCGATGTAGGTATCGCACTTTGCATGATAGTGAAGTATTTCGGCTGTCTGAACAAATCGGGTAATTACAGAGATACTTTGGTTTTTGTGATGAAACAGCAGCGACGTTACGAGCGAATACTCTCTTGCAGCTGTGGAGTTGCGGGCGAACGAAGACTGGCCGAGGAGTATGTCTCATTTGCTGGGCAGAAATGTTACCGAAAAGAAGTCTAAGGCGAGAAGCTTCGACTTTTGGTTAGTAAACGTGGGAGCTGATAGGCACGCGTGATCCATTCCATACATGAGCTGTGACGCAGAAGTTTTAAAAAATTCACTTATAGGAGAACGCACAGCAAATAGGACCAAATTAAATGCCTCGACACAGTTGCTATTAGTGAACGAGGATGCTAAATATGCTTTGAGTTTCCTCTGCATTCTTTCTGCCATATCGTTAGATTGGAGATGGTAGGCAGTCGTCTGGCGAAAGGTGCAACCCATGAACCACAAGGTTGTTTTGAAAAGATCGGATGAGAAGCAAGTGCCTGTATCAATAATTACCTCGTTATGAACAACATTATATGCTATCCATGCAGAGATGAAAGCAGTAGTGACTTTGTCTGCAGAAACGGTGCCAAGAAGTAAAGCCTCAGGCCAACGGTAAACCTATAAATCATAGTTCAAAGGTAGATAATACCCTGAACCGTTGTCATATTAACTATGTCGAAGTGGACGATGACTAGGCATGAAGTAATTAGGAAATGTTTCAACTTAGAACGAAAGTATGGTGTGATCTTGTTTTTCTGGATAAAACACACTCGGAAACCCACCCTTTAGCGTTCTGCCTGAGCCTGTGACCCCAGAAACGACCTTTAAGAAGTTTGACAGACACCTTGCTTCCTGAGTGAGAAATTGAGTGAATGGAGTCGAAATATTTTCTCTGAAGGCTGGTTGGCGGAACTGGCTTGTTGGGCTGCGTACCCGCGAAGTAAACAATGGATAAACTTTCTCAGAGTCGGCATACAAACTTGCTTGGGTAACAAGATACTGAACTATGACTATGAGTGTCATTGCGCAATTCTGTTCGAAGGAGGGATGGCGTTAGTGCAGATTCACTAAGAGTCACGGAGTTGACTGTGAATGACGATGGTGAATGTGGTTGATGCGAGACATCTGGACTGGAAAGTACGTCTGCAATCATGTTTTGTTCGCTCTTCGCATGAAACATATTGAATTGCCATTCGCTCAGACGTGACAGCTATCTTTTTAATCCGGCAGGGTAATTTGCGATAGTTGATGTCGCGTTTTTTAGTACCCTCACTAAAGGTTTATGATCAGTAAAAGAAACATATGCTGCTGCCAATGATGCTCATGAAGTAGCGAACTGCTTAGTGGATGGCGGGGAGTTCTCAACCGAGAAGGTAGCTGAAACCTTGAACCTTTGTCAGATGAACTATGTCGGAGTGGACGATGGCTAGGCGAGAAATAGTTCGGAAATAATGCAACTTAGAAAGAGTGTGCCGTGTGATCTTGTTTTTCTGGCAAATGGCACACTCGGAGACCCATCGTTTAGCGTTTTGCCTAAGCCTGTGACCCCAGAAACTATCTGTGAGAAGCCGGACAGTCGCTTTGCTTCCTGGGTAAGAAATTGAGTGAATTGAGTCGAAAACTTTTCTCTGAAGGCTGGTCGGCAGAACTGGCTGGTTGGGCTGCGTACCCGTGAATTAAACAATTGATAAGTCTTCCCATAGACGGCATATGAACCTGGTTGTGTGACGGGCTACTGATCTTTGAATGTGAATGTCACCGCGCTGTTTCGTTCGCAGGAGGTATGGAGTTAGTTCAGGTTCACTGAGTGTCATGGAGTTGGCTGTGAAGGCGACGGCGAAGGTGGTTGAAGCGAGACATCTGACCTGGAAAGGGCATCTGCAAAGGGGTTTTGTTCGCCCTTGACGTAAAAGATGTCAAATTGCCATTTGCTTAGACTTGAAAACTGTCTTTCCACACTGGCAGGGTATTTGGCGATAGTTGAAGTTGCGTTTTAAAATGCGCTAAATAATGGGGCATGATCTGTGAAAACAACAAATCTACTACTGCCAATGATGCTGATAAAATGGCGCACTGCGTCGTGGATGGCGAGAAGTTCTCGACCTTAAGTGTCGTATCTCGTTTCTACTGATTGGAGAGTACGCGAGTAGAAACTGATAGGCTTCCGAACTCCCTCGATCTTTTGTTCCAAAGTGGCTCCAATAGCAAATTCAGAAGTATCTGTCGTGAGTAGAAATGATCGTTAGAAATCTGCATGCGTTAGCATTGTGGCATTTGCTAAAGAGTTGATTGCGAGTTGAAGTAATTCCTCGTCTTCGGATGATCAAGTAATGATGGAATTCCCGCTAAGTCCTTTTCGATTCCGTAGGTGCCTGCACAAAGGATAAAGTTGTCTTGAAAGGCCTGGAAGGAACTTGCGATAGTAGTTTAATACTCCAATAATTTTCTGCAACTCGTTAACAGTCCTTGGTGACTTGATATTTTTGATTGGATTCGTCTTTGACGGCAACGGTTGAATATCTTGGGGCGTGATAAGATGCCCTAAGAAGTCCACGAATGTAGTTGCAATCTGCGTCTTGTCAGTTTCTTTTGAGTCCATGGTGGGATAAGCGTGAGAGGACATTTCGTAGATGCTTCGCATGAGATTCTAGATCTGGACTGAATACCATAATGTCATCGAGATATGACATACAATAAGCTAAGTCGTCGCGAAATATGTTGTCCATGAATCTTTGAAATGTCTGTGTAGCACACTTAAGTCCAAAAGGCATGTAAAGATATTCGAAAAAGCCAAATGAAGTGATGACTTCAGTTTTCTTGATATCCTCTGGTGCTACCGGGATGTGATTGTAGGCTTGTCTGAGATCAATTACTGAGAAGAAATTGCTGCCGTTGAGTTTTTCAAGTAAAGTGTTAATATTTGGAATAGGATATGCATCAGATTTTGTCACTGAATTTAGCTTACGGTAGTCTCCACAGGCTCTGTACGATCCGTTTGATTTAGAGACTAAGTGCAGTGGTGACGCCCATGAACTTTTCGATGGTCTGATGATTCCCTCTTCCAAAAGCCTTGAGAATTCTTCTTGGGCAGCTTTCAGCTTAGCAGGAGCCAGTGGTCGCTTCTTGAGTGCAATAGGTTGTCCTTCTGTGACGATATGATGCATCGTGTTGGAGGCTCGTAGCTCTGACTTGTTAAGATCGAAAAGCGACGTGTTCTCGAAGAGCTGCTGATATCTCTGCTGAATGATGCACTGGGGTTGGCTGAATGACCTGTAACTCCAAACGCTCGGAGGCAAGTGTCCAAAAACTTTGCTCAAGTCCGGTGGAGGGGTCGATGATCTTTTGATTGGCAAGATCAACAATGAGCCGATATTTCAAAAGGAAATCAAGGCCTATTATATTGTGTGAGACCTTGGCAATGATGAAGTTGTGAGTAAATTCACGCCGTAAACCTATATTGAGTGTGCGATACCGACAGCCATAAGTAGGTATGGGCTCGCCTGTAGCTGTTGCGAGTAAAACGCCTAGCGACATCTCGGCCATTGAATCACCCTTGAGAACTGAGACCGCTGCACCTGTGTCTACGATGAATTCTTCGCCAGTTCTTAAATCAAGAAGGTGCAGAAGTTCGTTGGGCTGTTTGGCCGGGTTATGCAAACAAGTAGGCTGGTGATTGCGACTGGCTTTGTCCGTTTGGCTATCTATGTGGCAAATTCGGCGTGGACGAAAAAAGTCGATATGAATTTCGGATTGAAAGTGATTTCTTCCTTGTGGATGCACAGAAATTACGGTCTTCTACTTTCTGTACCATACGTTTCCCGATCCTGATGCACCACTGCGCCTGTTTCTGTTGTCTTTCCCGTCAATTGTGGAAATTGACATTCATTCGGAAATTCTACGGAACGATAGAGACAGACTTGACATGAATAAAAAACTTCTGGGGGTTTTAGCACCCGTTTTTGGGGCATATTTGTTAATGGATTGCGAGGATCTTGATCGCCGCCTGCCGTTATAATATGTTTTGTCATGAAATTTGGTCGAGTATTCATCTTATTTAGCTCGGATTTCGCTATGGCCAATCCATCTAAAACATTAGCCATGTTTGCTACTGTCCTCTTTAAAGAGGAAAGTATGTAGTCGTAACAAAATAGACAGTGTATGCTCAGGTGTGATCCATACATGGTAACAATACGATGTAAAAAAATATATACGTGAAAACCAAATGTTAACGGCAAAAATTGTACTCGAACACTGCCACAGTGATAGCATAATACTGAAGAACTGTTAAAAAATGCTACACAATTGTTAGCGAAGAAAAGCTAGTTATACAACGTGAGACATGTGAATAGGAGAATAGTAATGAATCATGTGGATCCATAGAGATCACATTGCGTGAAATAGGGCGCAAGTGGTGCGCATAAAAGTTAACAATTGATATGTAGGTTAACGAAAAATTAATGTAAAAGAATTATCAGATATACGTTATGCAAAGCAATCTATTGCTAGATTGAGATTGTAGAGCAGGTAGTGCCTGAGACGATGTAGAAAGTTGTATGTCGCCGGATTAGCGTTCGATAAACGGTTTCACCTTTATGCTCAAGATGTAGGTATCGCACTTTGCATGAAATGTGAAGTATTTCGGCTGTCTGAACAAAATCGGGTAAGGACCGCGATACTTTGGTTGTAGTGATGCAACAGCAGCGTCGTTGCGAACGAGTACTCTCTTGCAGCTGTGGAGCTGCGGGTGAACGAAGACTGGACGAGGCGTATGTCTCGGCTGCTGTTCAGAAATGTTACCGAAATGAAGTCGAAGGCGAGAAGCTTCGTCTTGTGGGTTATCCTGTGCGGTAGTAGACGTGGGAGCTGATAGGCAGGCGTAGATCCATGCCATACATGAGTTGTGACGCAGAAGTTTTAATAGATTCACTAGTAGGGGAACGCACAGCAAGTAGGACTAAATGTAATGCATCGACACAGTTGCTATTAGTGAACGAGGATGCTAAAACTGCTTTGCGTTTCCTATGCATTCTTTCTGCCATACCGTTAGATTGGAGATGGTAGGTAATCGTCTGGCAAAAGGTGCAACCCATGAACCACAAGGTTGGTTTGAAACGATCCCATGAGAAGCAAGTGCCTGTATCAATAATTACCTCGTTATGAACAACATTATATGCTATCCATGCAGAGATGAAAGCAGTAGTGACTTTGTCTGCAGAAACGGTGCCAAGAAGTAAAGCCTCAGGCCAACGGTAAACCTATAAATCATAGTTCAAAGGTAGATAATACCCTGAACCGTTGTCATATTAACTATGTCGAAGTGGACGATGACTAGGCATGAAGTAATTAGGAAATGTTTCAACTTAGAACGAATGTATGGTGTGATCTTGTTTTTCTGGATAAAACACACTCGGAAACCCATCGTTTAGCGTTCTGCCTGAGCCTGTGACCCCAGAAACGACCTTTAAGAAGTTTGACAGACACCTTGCTTTCTGAGTGAGAAATTGAGTGAATGGAGTCGAAATATTTTCTCTGAAGGCTGGTTGGCGGAACTGGCTTGTTGGGCTGCGTACCCGCGAAGTAAACAATGGATAAACTTTCTCAGAGTCGGCATACAAACTTGCTTGGGTAACAAGATACTGAACTATGACTATGAGTGTCATTGCGCAATTCTGTTCGAAGGAGGGATGGCGTTAGTGCAGATTCACTAAGAGTCACGGAGTTGACTGTGAATGACGATGGTGAATGTGGTTGATGCGAGACATCTGGACTGGAAAGTACGTCTGCAATCATGTTTTGTTCGCTCTTCGCATGAAACATATTGAATTGCCATTCGCTCAGACGTGACAGCTATCTTTTTAATCCGGCAGGGTAATTTGCGATAGTTGATGTCGCGTTTTTTAGTACCCTCACTAAAGGTTTATGATCAGTAAAAGAAACATATGCTGCTGCCAATGATGCTCATGAAGTAGCGAACTGCTTAGTGGATGGCGGGGAGTTCTCAACCGAGAAGGTAGCTGAAACCTTGAACCTTTTTCAGATGAACTTTGTTGATGTGGACGAATGGCTAGGCGAGTAGTAGTTTAGAAATGTTTCAGCCTAGAACAAGTGTGCCGTGTGATCTTGTTTTTCTGGCAAATGGCACATTCGGAGACCCATCGCTTAGCGTTTTGCCTAAGCCTGTGACTCCAGAAACGATCTGTGAGAAGTTAGACAGTCGCTTTGCTTCCTGAGTGAGAAATTGAGTGAATTGAGTCGAAAACTTTTCTCTGAAGGCTGATCGGCAGAACTGTCTTGTTGGGCTGCGTACCCGTGAAGTAAACAATTGGTAAGCCTTCCTAGAAACGGCATATGAACGGTGTTGGGTGACGGGCTACTGATTTTTGAATGAGAATGTCACCGCGCTGTTCCGTTCGCAGGAGGGATGGTGTTAGTGCAGGTTCACTGAGTGTCAAGGAGTTGATAGTGAATGGCGATGACGAAAGGTATTGTAGCGAGACGTCTGGCCTGGAGAGGGCTTCTGCAATAAAGTTTTGTTCGTCATTGACATGAAAGATGTCAAATTGCCGTTCACTTAGACGTGAAAGCTGTCTTTCCACTCTGGCATGGTACTTAGCGATAGTTGAAGTTGCGTTTCGAAGTGCGCTAACTAATGGTGCATGATTTGCGAAAACAACAAATCTGCTACTGCCAATGATATTGATAAAATGGCACACTGCGTCGTGGATGGCGAGGAGTTCTCGACCGAAAATGTCGTATCTCGTTTCTACTGGTTGGAGAATACGTGAGTAGAAACTGATAAGCTTCTGAACTCCGTCGATCTCTTGTTCCAAAGTGGCTCCAAAAGCAAATTCAGAAGCATCTGTCTTGAATAGAAATGATCGTTGAAAATCTGGATGCGTTAGCATTGTGGCATTTGCTAACGAGTTAATGGCGAGTCGAAGTATTTCCTCGTCTTTGGATGACCAAGTAATGATGGAATTCATGCTAAGTCATTTCCGATTCCGCAAGTGCCTGTACAAAGGATAAAGTTGTCTTGAAAGGCCTGGAAGGAACTTGCGATAGTAGTTTAGTACTCCAAGAAATTTCTGCAACTCGCTAACAGTATTCAATTACTTGATATTCCTGTTTGAATTCGCCTTTGACGGCAAAGGTTGAATACCTTGTGGTGTAGTACGATGCCCTAGAAGGTCCACGGATGTAGTTGCAGTCTGCGTCTTGTCACAGTTGATCTTGAGTCAGTGGTTGGATAAGCCTGAGAGGACATTTCGTAGATGCTTGGCTTGAGATTCTAAGTCTGGACTGAATACCATTATGTCATCGAGATATGACAAACAATAAGCGGCGTCGTCACAAAGTATGTTGTCCATGAATCTTTGAAATGTCTGTGTAGCACACTTAAGTCCAAAATGCATGTAAAGATACTAGAAAAAGCCAAATGAAGTGATGACTTCAGTCTTTTCAATATCTTTAGGTGCTACCAAGATGTAAAGTTAGGCTTGTCTGAGGTCAATCACTGAGAATAAATTGCTTCCGTTGAATTTTTCAGGTAAGGTGTTAATAATGGGAATAGGATATGCATCAGAATTTGTCACTGAATTTAACTTGCGGTTATCTCCACAGGCTCTGTACGATCAGTTTGATTTGGAGACTAAGTGCAGTGGTGACGCCCATGAACTTTTCGATGGTCTGACGATTCCCTCTTCCAACAGCCTTGAAAATTCTTCCTGGGCAGCTTTCAGGTTAGCAGGGGACAGTGGACGCTTCTTGAGTGCCATAGGTTGTCCTTCTGTGCCAATATAGTGCATCATGTTGGAGACTCGTAGCTCTGACTTGCTAAGATCTAAAAGCGACTTGTGTTCTCGAAGAGCTGCTGATATCGCTGCTGAATGATGCACTGGGGTTGGTTGAATGATCTGTAACTCCAAACGCTCGAAGTCAAGTGTCCAAAAACTTTGCTCAAGACCGGTGGATGGGTCGATGATATTTTGATTGGCAAGATCAACAATGAGCCAAAATTTCAAAAGGAAATCAAGGCCTAATATATTGTGTAAGACCTTGGCAACGATGAAGTTATGAGTAAATTTACGCCGTAAACCTATATTGAGTGTGCGATACCGGGAGCCATAAGTAGGTATGGACTCGCCTCTAGCTGTTGCGAGAAGAACTCCTAGCAACAACTCGGCCATTGAATCACACTTGAGAACTAAGACTGCTGCACCTGTGTCTACGATGAATTCTTTGCCAGTTCTGAAATTAAGAAGGCGCACATGTTTGTTGGGCTGTTTAGCCGGGTCATGTAAACAAGTAGGTTGGTGATTGCGACTGGCATTGTCCGTTTGGCTATCTATGTGGCAAATTCGGCGTGAACGAAAAGACTCTAAAGGAATGTTGTATTGTAAGTAATTTCTTTTTGTGGCGCTGTTGATGCCATTGATGCTCAGAAAGTACGGTCTTCTACTTTCTGCGCCCTACGTTTCTCGATACTGATGCACCACTGCATCTGTTTTCTGTTGTCTTTCCCGTCAACTGCGGAAATCGACATTCATTCGGAAATTCTTCGGAACGACAGAGACAGACTTGACATGAATAAAAAACTTCTGCTGCTTATAGCACCAGTTCTTTGGGGCATATCTGTTAAAAGATTGCGGGGATCTAGATGGTCGTCTACGTGTTTTGAGTGTAAAATTTAGCTCGGATTCTTCTATAGCTAAACATTCTAGTACTTTAGCCATGTTCGTTATTCTCCTTTTATAAAGAGGAGAGCCTATCATCCTGCGGGTGCGGACAAAAGGATGACGAATTCAACTTAGGTTCCAAAATAATAAATTCTAACTCACATCTCTCAGATAAGTGATCTATAGAGAGAGTGTTGGGGAGCTGTCTGGCAAATAATTTTATTGACTGTGGAACATTTTTAATAAAAAACCTTAGCCTCCTGATCAGAAATATTGGTGTTATACCAATGTTTCCGCAATTCCCTTAAAATCTCAATAGGGCCAAGGTTTGGCATGTCTAACTGCGCATATTTATTTATTATCTGCTCAGTTTCAGTGGGACCCGCCAAAGATTCTACTTCATTTTGGAGGCTCGAAATAGGATTGGATAGTTTCCTAATGGGCTAAAGCTTCGTTTAAATCCGTCATTGCAATTTTGAAGGTAGTTTAGCAAAGAACATTTGACAATTTTTGATGACTGTCATAATCTGGAAACGGAGAGATATCGGAGTTTACGCATATAAAGAATTGTTCACTATCTCCATCCCAAAAGGACCATCAATATCTAAAATTGGACCTGACATTCTAACAATCTTACGGGATCTTAAAAGCATAAATTTATGAACAAGACGAAATGCATAAAAAGACTTTAAACAAAATGCTTAACCGCAATCTGCTTCCACTGTTGAAAAGAAATCTCCCGCAGTTGAATCAGATTTGAATGAGCACAGAACACAAATGAAACTAGTTCTTTCACAAAATCACATGTCACAGTTCTGCACATTCGTACAGTCAATAATGTTCTTTCACAGACTCAAAAAATATTCTGCGTACACATTCCAGTTTGGCACACGAGATCACCAAGGATTACAGTTTTGTACGAGCAGAAAATTTTTGAATAGAACACCTTTCCTCAAAAAAAATCCCAAAAGGAGTTGCCCACAAGACCTCGACTTTAGAAAGATTAACAACCAGAGTAAAACGTGGTATATGATAATGTCAATTTATTGTATTCCAAAATAATAAATGGAAAAAGAAACAGTCGATTTTATTATTACCAACAGATTTGTGATTTGAAAATAAGTTAAAAAATAATACTGTTCTCTGTATTTGGCGCTGTCGCCAATTTTGTAAAACGCACAATCTTTAAGTAAATTCCATACGACGTTCCAAAGTCAATTAGGAGCCAGGATGTCTGAGATTGTGTACTGTTGGGGTCCCTTATTAGGTCCGGTATTGCGTTCTCCGGCAAATTCCGAGAAAGTTAGATGGTGTACCAGTGAATAGAAATACTCCTAGACACTTGAGACCAGCTATTGTTGACTGGGTTGTTGTAACTTCTGTTGTGGCGTTGACATAAGTGGGAGTGAGTAGCTGATTAATCTCATTGAACATCTGCTGTAACTGGCACACATGAGGGTCCAATAAGTTGATGTTGCATTGTCTCATTAGTTGTGCAGCAACAAGACTGGCGTGACTGAAATTGCTAATGTGTGTGAAACAAGTCCAAAAATCAGCGTAGGTGAAATACCCGAGTGACAGCAGACAGCATGCACACGTAGCACACATCAGAAGTAAACGCGAAAACTGACTGGCATGGTAAATTCATTGTGCTTATATACTTTATAAATCGAAAGCTTGCACGCCATTGGTTAAAGGCAATTTTCGCTTGTTTTAATTGGTGTTGCGTAAATTGAATCTGAATTACATTTACGCAATAAGTCGATGAGTTAAATGTTTCTTGAAGGAATTTCGTTGTTGCGATACTGAATTTATTGAAATTACCTGATCTGCGTTTTGACTAACGCAGCTTTCATTGTTCCAGTAATTTTCTTTTTTCATAATATTTCGATCTACATTACCGTAGTCTTCATCAGATGCATTTCACGAAACAAATGAAGCAAGACACTGCGTGCTGTCTGTTATCGTCATCTACGCTGATTTTTGGTCTTGCTTCACACGCATTGACAATTTCAGTCGCGCCAATCTTGTTCCTGCACAACTAGTGGGACGGAGCAACATCTATATTTGAACCCTTCAGTTTGCCTGTTACTGCAGATATTCAACGAGATTAATCAACTATTTACTCGCCACGGATATCGATGCCACAACACAAGGAACAACAACCAAAGTCAACCAGAGCTGGTCTCAAGTGTCTAGGAGCATTTCTAGACAGTACTACACTAACTGACTTTCTTGGCATTTGCCGGAGATCGCAATACCGGCCCTAATAATGGCCCCTCAACAGTAATAACTCAGCCATCCTTGGCTCCTAACTCACTTTGGTACGTAGAACGGCATTTACTTGTAGCTGGGGCGTTCACAGATTCTAACGCGGAGCCGCGCGCTACAACCTTACTTTCTCGGCATTCATTGCCGCACGCTATTCCGGCTCCAATAAAGGACACCAACAGTAACTGAATCTAAACCACCACATCTCTAAACATCTTTTGTGTCGTTGCACGGCTTTTTCTTGAAGACGAGGCGTTTTACAGTGTTTATATATATTTTTTTTGAAAATTGTGTTTTGTATAAATTTCCTGTTAATTTGTATACAAGTTAATGTCTAAATTTATGTTTACTGTTAATTTTATTACTTTTATTTAAAAATATTATAAATGCTGATGTTTTAACACTTTTGTTTTATTTTTATTGTTAACTATTTTGTAACGACACAAATCAATCGCCGACATATTGCGTAAATTAAATTCAAATTTATTTACGTTGCACCAATGAGAAAAAAGCAAATTGCCGTTTAACCACGTTTAACCACGTTTAACCAATAGTATGCAAGTACACATATTGCATGCTATTTAAGCATGGTAATTTACCATGCAAGTCAGTTGTGGCATTTGCCTTCTACCTGCTTCACGCGTGTGCGTTCTGTCGGCTGTCAATACGTGTGCGCTCTGTCGGCTGTCAATACCTACGCTGGTGATTTGATAGTTTCACCAACAACTAACTACATCCGTGACTCATTTTGTTGCGGGATACCAGAGAGACGAGCCAATTGAGTGCAGGACCTGCAGGACACCATCCACAACGCGATTACAGCTCAACCACGGGAGCGACAACTCAACCAGAGTCCACCCAAGGCTCTAGGACATCTTCAACTCTGAAGACTTCAAGAGAACGCATTACCAGGCCCTCTTAAGGGCCCCCATATCAGTAACTAATCTCTATTCAGAGCACCTTAACCGAGTTTGTAACGTCGTACGGCATTTACTTGTAGCCGGGGCGTTTACAGATTCTAACGCGGAGCCGCGCGCTACAACCTAACTTTCTCGGCATTCATTGCCGCTATTCCGGCTCTAATAAAGGACACCAACAGTAACTGAATCTAAACCACCACATCTCTAAACATCTTTTGTGTCGTTGCACGGCTTTTTCTTGAAGCCGAGGCGTTTTACAGTGTTTATATTTATATTTTTTGAAAATTGTGTTTTGTATAAATTTCCTGTTAATTTGTATTCATGTTAATGTCTAAATTTATGTTTACTGTTAATTTTATTACTTTTATTTAAAAATATTATAAATGCTGATGCTTTTACACTTTTTTTTATTTTTATTGTTAACTATTTTATGTAGACTGCAATATTTATATTTATGTCTTTGCTTGAGCCTTACAATTATCATATGTCTCTGAGATCTTGAGCATTCGATGTGTGCTTTCCATCCTGTTTTATAGGTAATAATAATTATAACTTTTACATTGCAACAAAGGCCATCTGGCCCAGAAATTGAAATGATCAATATAGGGTTCAAAAAAAGGATTATGGGTATTTTGCAATAGTGATTAGTTTTTGTTTGACGATAATAAAAGTGAAGCTGAACGAATTGGAGGAACAATGTTGCTTTCGGCAACTTTGTGTCAATTCCACATGATGTGAAATTAAGTTCAAATGAATAGGATAAAATCGACTAAAATTATGCAAAGTTTCATGATTTAGAGGCTCCAACATTATTAGTAAATGAGAACCCCATAGATGCCAAGTCATTTTCAGTCTTAATATGCCCTTTTGAGTCTGATAAGCTAGTAATCTCGTTCACATCTATTAAGTTCATGCCTGTTATATCTTGAGCTAATTTCCTTGTCTACTAAAACTCAAGATTAGCTTCCGTGTTCATCGAACTTAAATGTATTTTTGATAACTTAGTGTTAGGCTTTAAATATCATTATGGCATCCCGACATACGAGTTTTTCGGATTTATACGGTGATAGACTAAATATTTTTCAACTGGCGCGGTCGCCATATTTTGTAGAGGCTCCAACCCTATTAGTAAATGAGAACCTCATATATGCCAAGTCGTTTTTAGTCTTAATATACCCATTTGAGTCTATTAAAGTAGTATTCTTGTTCACATCTATTTAGTTCATGCTGTAGAGGCCCTTCGGTCACTAGCATAAGAGAGTCTCTGGGATGCCAGGCCCGGAAAATCCATATATGCGGTATGATCATCTGATTTGGAACACTTAAGTTCCTCTGAACTATTGTAATGTTATTTTACATTTGGCGGAGGATTTATCTTCCTCCACACTATCTTTTTAGCTACAATCCTTAAGTCCATTTGCTAACAGCTCTGTATCCTCAATATTTAGTAAACCAGCCATAATATTATTAAATTACTTGCAATTTATATATTTTATTAATTAAGCTTACCAGGATACACTGATATTCACGGTTTCTCACACATTTCTGAGTCACATTTCGCCTCAGCTCCTGGATACTTCGATGGATACTGTTCCTCAGTCTCCTCCTCCGTCCATATAAACTGTGGAATGCAGCGATCCAGTGCTACACATTCTACTGTGCCATTTACTTCTATAAATGCATTTTTCTCAGTCATATGATTGACTTTAAATGGCCCCTTATAGAATGGAGTCAGACAATTCTGTCTGTTTTCGTTAGTTATATATACATGTAATGCCAGCTTTAAATCTGAAGATACATAGCATTTAGACTTTGGACTTCTAGTTTTGGTTGGAGCTAAACGACTCATTTTATCTCTCAATGCTCCAACAAACCAATCTACTGAACTAGAGGCCCAATCGAGACAACTTGGAGCTTCTATTAGAAGATCTCCAGGTAACCTCAATGGCTCTATATGAACATATTCTGCTATGGATGTTCCTAACAGAGCTCACTATATGTTTCGCATTACCAACAAAACTATGGGCAAATCAAGTATCCATCTAGATCCACCAGTGTAGCGTAATGTAGCCTTCAGCTTCTTGTGCAGTCTCCCAACCATCCTATTAACTCTGGGATTATATGTACATGTGTGTCTTACTTCTATCCTCATAGTATTTAATGATATGATAAATAGTTCAGACATAAACTGACTACCACGATCAGTTGTTAACCTTTACCTGTACACCATATCACAACACCCAATTATGCAAGAACATAAGTAAGACTTCTTGAGCTGTCATGTCCCTCAGGATTGCTACCTCAAACTGACGACTGAAACGATCAACCATCGTGAGTAAGTATTTTTGGCTAGAAATCTCAGGCATTTATACTATATCAATATGAACATGCATGAAAAGACCCGCTGGTATACCAATCGTTTTAATTTCAGTTTTGGTATGACGCCAAACTTTACAAGTTTGACACCGGGCGCATGTCCTTACCCAGGCTCTTATGTCTTTCGACATCTTTGGCCATACATATCTATCAGTGACCATCCTGATATTTGCCTTAATTGAAGGATGACTGAATTCATGTAGCTGTCGAATTACCTTATACCTTAATTATAGCAGTACATAAGGTCTATGTTGGCTCCTGGAGATTTCACATAATGACCATTTACCTCCAATCTTCCTGTGTGTATATATAGGATTCTTTGCCAACACAGCTACTAAAGGATCAAGACCTTGTGCTTCCATCCATTGCTGGACAAAATCATTAGAAGATACAACAGAGCATACTAGTGACTCTGAACGAATCATATCTTCATCTGATACGTCTGGTCTACTGAGAGTATCTGCCACCACATTCTCTTTTCCTGAGATATGACTAATGGTAAAATCAAATTCTGCGAGTCGGGTTATTTGTGAATTCACCTGCCGAGAATAACTTAACCTATTCGCTTTTCCAAGGATACTTAACAACGGTTTATGATCAGTTAATATCATAAACTGATGTCCATCTAGGTAATGCTCAAAATGTAACACTGCAAAAAAACTATTAGTAACTCCTTTCCAAGCGTATCATATCGCTTCTCGCGATCTTGGAGTTTCCGACTATAGAATCCAATCGGCTTGACTATACCATTATTCCGTTGATGTAACACTGATCCTA
>JAQBSW010006341.1:0-49352 GCA_029291075.1 Eudiplozoon nipponicum | reverse complement strand
TGTACTTAATGAGCCAGGTGTTTATATCAAATACGCAACCTTGATTATTATAAATTTTATCGCCGCCAGTGCAACCGATGTTCGTTTAAATTATAGGAATTATCGCTTCCATTTAAGGGAGGACGTTTTAAGTATGTCTCAAGTAGTAGTCTTATTATCATTTGCTTTAGTACTTGACAAACGATAAGAGAATGTAGCGCTTATAGTATGTTTTTATTTGAATTTATTTTGTTGTTTAATTATTGATTTCATTAGCAAACACATTTGTAGTGTGTAATGGTAAAATTTTTCAAGTTTATTGAATTTCTTTCCAAGTTAAAGTAAAATAATTTGAAAAAATAGATATTCAACAAAATTGCTTAAATAAAGAAATTTTTGGAAAATTTTGGTGCCGCTTTGATTTTTCAAGTTATGCTTACGGTTATTTGATATATATATATATATATATATATATATATATATATATATATATATATATATATATATATGTGTGTGTGTGTGTGTGTGTGCAAAAAGTTAATGTTAGTGACTGCATAGAAATTGGGCAACCGATATTTGCAATCAAGTTTTATGTATGCGCTACTGCTAGATATGAGAGCCGCATATCTAAATTTGACTTCCATATATATTCAATGCAGTTTTATCTTCGAAAGTCAGTTTGACGTCGTATTCTGATGATGATCATGGAAGTTCAAAAAGCGTCAGTGCGTTGTGGCTGTCGATAGTTTTTTTATGTTGTTCGACGACAGGTCAAAAACAATGGGATTGGAGCTTATTTCAATCTCGAAAACTTAATTTAAAGATTTGTTACCACCACCCGCGCAATCGGTGATTTAAAAAATTTTTTCTTGGATGAAGATTGTTTTTGCGAGCCTGGAATAATTTAAATTACCTTATCTGCGTTTTGACTAACGCAGATCAGGTAATTGTTTAATTTTATTCCTTATTTAATGAAATTAAGGATTATTATTATTATTATTATTATTATTAATATTATTATTATTATGTATTATTATTATTATTAGTTAATTGGTAGTTGTTGTAGATAGTAGTAGTAGTAGTAGTAGTATTGGTATTAGTATTATTATTAGTATTAGTATTGGTAGTAATATTATAGGCAGTTGAATTTGCAGTTATTATATTATTAATATTATTATTATTATTATTAGTTTTATTATTTTATTACTATTATTATTATCATCATAATTATTATTATTCTTATTATTCTTATTAATAATAGTAGCTGTAGTAGTAATAGTAGTAATAGTAATTACCTGATCTCGTTTTGACAACGCAGATCAGGTAATTGTTTAATTGTATTACCTATTTAATAAAATTAAGTTTTGCCAAACTGTCCCCAACATACGTCGCTATTTCGCATTGCGTCAAATTGCAGAATTGACATTATTTATAAAATCAATAAATTGATTTGTTTTCTTCTTCACATTGTGTTGTAGATACTTTGTGCTGTATCAGAACATTCTTTTCTACTTCGACGTCGACCGTCCCTTTCGACTATGCGGTGCCGCCCTCCTGGAGGGATGCTACTGTGAGAAGGTGGCCAACATTAAATTGGCCAGAGGTGAGGCGGGCAGTGCTTCGCTACAGGGTGTAAGTCTGTTTAAATAAAGTTTCCTGCCTTAAAATAAAATACAACCTGGTACACATTGCATTACCATACAATCGTCTTTTGGCTATGTTGTTCGGCGACTGGTTTACTACAATCGGATTGATGTTTACTTCAAGCTCGCAAACTTGATTTAAAGAATTGTTACCACCACCCGTGCAATCAATTATTGCAATCCGCGAACGCAAATCGCAGATATTCAAAATCTTTTTGTTGTTGTTATTGTAGTTCACTACGATCTGCAGATTTAAATCAGTTGAGCTTTTTTGCCGATACACATATCACTTGTAACGTAGTCAAATTTGACCAACTTTAATCTTAACAGAAACCAACCCAAAAACTGCTGTCCACGAAAATAATTTTGTGGAATCAAATTAGGAACCTTAATATAATTAAACGAACATTAGTTGCGCGGGCGGTGATAACAATTACTTTTAATCAAGGTTGCAAACTTGATATAAACACCTGACCCATTAAGTACATAAATTTTTCAGTATACAATAGGTATTGCAGTGTGTGAAAAAGACAATTCATCCAGTAGACCGGTTTCGTACTTATTGGGAGCTCATCACATACTGGCCAGAATTTGCAGCGGTCAGAGCTCGAACCTGAGCACGTCTGCTTCGGAATCCTATGATGGACATAGGACATGTCAAACTCATTACGACCAGATGTTAAAATCCCATGTTCACATGCGTTTCTGGCTTATATACTACTCATAAATATGCACCTCAAAACCATTTTACGCTTTGTCACGTAATTTGGACTAATTCGACTGTGCACTCGCATATAGCTCTGTATAAAAACAGATAATATAAAGAATTTAGAGTAACGTCATTTACACTGCAACGTCAAATAATACTAATACTAGACATGTTAGTTCAGCGAATATTTACAATTAATTATTTGATTAAATAATACATTGTGTATAAAAACATAACTTTTTCGTAATGAAAATCCAGAAAACCCAGTTAACGAAATCTATTATACATTTTACCAGAATTTTATGTGACTGAAATATTTTATTCTTTATGGAACGCAAATTTGATTAAATATATTTTTCATGCATTTGCCAAAGTAAAGCAAGATAGGCACACATAAAAGCACGTGCAAGCAACGCGTGTAATTTACTATTATTTCCAATTCGTGTAAATACATGTGTTTATTTTCTTCGTGTTGAAAATACTGAAATCGACAGCTTCTGCAATTCGTAATTCCTTTTCGTTTTTGGCTGTGCAAAGCACCTTGAAATGCACCTGATTTGAAATTTAACTGTCACGACCAATGTGTAAAGCTATTTCGGAAGAGTTCTATTGCCAAATATGTTTTAGTCTAAAACGCACAGAAATAATTTTCATTTGGCACTTGGTAGCTATTGGAAATGTACACGTTAACAATATGGGTGTGTTCGAATGCAAGAGGTTTTTCATCTAAATTTATTTTTAACCAGCAATTATGTTAAAAGCAAACGTGAGTGTTTGTGTTAGGCATGCGAGAATTTCCAGTTTGTTTTATTTCATCCTGAAAATATAGCATACATTGATATCCATTTTGTTGGTACTATGTACTGACTTTGCAACCATAGTATTAGTACCATGTACAGTTTCGGTACTAGAATGTGTTAATAAATACGCAAAACCTATTTTAAATTGTATATATATATAATATTTATTTCAATTAAGAATGTATAAACATGATACCTGTGTTTGTCTGGATTTGCTATTTGTTTACCATATGGATTACTGATAGGCTATTGTCAATCATCTTTAATTCAACACGGTCATATCTGCTCACAAGCATTAGAAAATCTTTATTCGTCATTAAATAGTTCTCGATTTAATCTTGTTTTTCTTGTTTATTCGAAATATAAATTTAAACTAAGCATCACGTACCTAGTAACCTGCTTATTAATAAATGACCATATGGTTATTCAAAATTCTGCAAGAAGAAACAATTTAATTCCGTGTACTTTCACGTTTCGCGCTTCAAAAAATCTCAAGTAGGAACCGGAGATACGTACAGAAACCCACCGCCTATTTGGTCTAGAAGTTTGATGCTTTTATACGATGCAATCTGTATCAACTTAATTAGCTGCAGTGCAGACAATTGCATAATAAGCCCTTAGTAACGCTATTTTGTGCTCCTAGCTATATATAATATGATTAGTGTTTATAACTAGGCAACCATCTTGATTTAAGAAATGTTATCACTTGTAAAGAAGTCACTGCTTTTTCAATTGTGTTATCGATTATGAAATGTTATGTTGATATGTGAATACACAAATATAATAATACCGTATATGATTATATATATGATATATATGAACATATATATATATATATATATATATATATATATATATATATTACTACTGATTTCATCTTTTTAAAAAGTATGCTTAAAATGAACCGTAATTCATTTATCAATAAACCTTATTTCTACCAGAATCTACAGCCATCTTTCTGAATTCGATAATATTTTCTCTCGTCCAATTATAACTGTGCATTTGTCGTGACCAAACCTCTCTTAGCTATGTCGGTCTTGAATAACACAATTTAACCAACTTTTATTTTCAAAATGAAAGCAATGACACATCATATGGCGTTATGAAAAAGTTGTCTAAATTGCGTAAAGGCAAATCAGATATGTCTAAGGGGGGATTGGTTACGACAAATGTACAGCTATGATTGGATGATCGCAAATCCAGAACAATGACTATAGATACTCGTAGAAATAATAAACATTAATATATTTTATTCCATGGACACTACAGTTCTGTTTCTCATATATATATATATATATATATATATATGTATATATATATATGTATATATATATATGTATATATATATATATATATATAGATATATATATATATATATATATGTATATGTTTCGGGGATTTTCATATCGGCTCAGCATCAGTTTGTATTTTGCTTTAGGCACTTTGTGAAATAGTATGAAAGCTTATTTTAAATAAATCGGTTGATGAAACCTGTCGAACTATCTCTGAACAAGACATTTTTGTGATGAACATACAAAGAAATCCAGTGAAAGATTTCAACAAAAATGCTAAAAAGGAGGAAGCCACCCAGAGCAAAAATATCAAAGACAAATGTCTGTAAAATGACGAATACGTGACGTATGCATTGAATTGCCGGTGTTAATGATTTTCCATTTGAAGTGCAATTTTTGTTACTTTTTCTTTGTTGCTCTTAATGCTTTAGTACCGCTTTACGATTTCGTACAGCAGAGAAGCACGACAGCGATATGAGTTTAGAGCCGAGACGGAGGCCATCTGTAGCGCGTGGGTAAACGCGATTAAAAACGCCAGGTAAGTGGCGCTAAATGTTATTTTGCCTTATTTATGAGAGTCTGGCTGCCTAACAAACAAATGGCAAAGTTTAACGTGCTAAAATACTTTGGGCTGCACAGGTATTACCATAATTACAATAGAATGTTACGTTATTAACCGTGAAGATTTTGTGAGTAGGTTTTTGGCAATAGAAATTAAAAAGAATAAAAAAATATTTTTATAAATTAATATAAAGTTATAAATTAATCGTCTAGCAACAGGAAAAGCTATCTAAATGAAATCCCTCCAAAGTGTCGAATGTAACAAGCCGGTGTCTGGAGCTCTAGCCGCGCAATATTCAACATTCTTCTACCAAATATATAGTGGTTAAAGGGCGTAATACCGGCTCCTACTGATGAGTCGCCAGTAAGCACGAAACGAATGTGCATGAGATTATACTTTCCGTTCATGCTGCCTTTGGTTTATCCTTCTGTTCACAACTGAACTAATTAGTTACTAGGTTCGCAACACCTAATACATACTTGCATATATATTAGCTCTCCGCAACAAACAGTATTTAACTGTTATATATTGAATTGAATGATGTCATGCTTACCACGAAATGTGATAACTGACATCGATCAAGGCCAGAGTGTATAGATTTACTGGAGTAACAGGTGTTCAGAAATTGTTGTAATTCTCAATTTCGGTGAACTGTAGCAGAAATTGATATTTAGCATGTTTTCGGTACTGTAATGTTGGGATAATAGGACCGTTTTATTATCCGACATTCCTCGCCCAAATATATAGTGTTTAAAGGGCGTAATACCGGCTCCTACTGATGAGTCGCCAGTAACCACGAAACGAATGGGCACGAGATTATATTGTGCTTTCAAGCTGTCTTTTGTTTATCCTTCTGGTTCCATTTATATATATTTATTAATTCTCCACCAAAATCTGTATCTGACATTTGCCGCATGCTGATTTATGTAATTAGCCTCAGAGAACAGGGAAATTTTGTGGTGTCGCGCCTGACAAATTTATTTGAAACATTTTGGCCTAAACTAAAAATTGCATAAGAAATAAAATTAATCTCATCAACTACACCTTTGTCGTCGTGAAATCTTAAAACCTCATCCACTATACTTCAGCTCAATATCACTTTCCCAGACGGCAAGTTGTATGCTTTATAGTCAAAGTTCACAGGTGGCTAGTTAGAATTTCATGTTAAGACTGATGTCAATTTGGCGCGTATTTAAGCAAGGACTGTGCAACACTCACGAATTTGAACACATAATTTCGATAGCGTAGCGAATGCGTTGCAAAACTCGAAACAAACGCGACTTCATTCAAATTGTGTCCGTAGAATTTGCGGCAAGTACTGATTCTTACTCAAAATAGACGAAGTCGTTCAGGTTTACAAATTGTATTTGCTATCTTAGGTCATATTTAGTTTATCGCCACATAATTAATATAACCAAATTCTGATAGTGAAAACGAATTCAAGATTCAATGAAGTTCGTTTTATTGCGGCCATCTCGCAGCCTATTCTGGTCTGACCAAATAAAGTTTTTGATTTGAAGAGATGAAAATGTACTGATAAGATGAGGATGAATTCGAGCTGGCTTTGATTTAAGTTGGCTTTAAGGATAAAAGCTTCGATGTTCGTTTAATTGCATAATATATGAACATATGACGACAGCTGAAAGTATGTTGTGTTTGTGATTGCATTGAAACAGTTCAGCAATAACTTCCACTCTAGTAGGACAAATGTGGGACTAATAAATGTGAAAGCTGCTTGTTTTTCCTTATACATGTATTGCGGTTAGATCCTCGCCAGTCCGTTATCCATCGTACTCTGGTGATGATCATGGAAGGTCGAAACGCGTCCGTACGTGTGATGGACGGCAGTTTTGGCTATGTTTTTTAACGACAGGTTAAATTCAATTTGTTTAGTGTTAATCTAAAACATTTTTCAGGGAATTGTTATCACCACCCACGCAATTAGTTATTGATCAATTATAGTTTCTGTAAACGCTTGATGAAATCTGCAAACATGTTATGTGCTTGACCGTATAGAAATTGAACAGCCAATATTTCTAGTCAAGTAATACGGTAAGTTATTGAGTAATTGCTTGCTGACAAGTTTAGCATAAATTTATTTCATTAAAGGCTTAACGATGGGTGCAATACCAAACATTTTAATATAAAATTAAATTGAAATAAATGAGGAGCCGTAAAGGGAATAAGTCAGCCGGATAATTAAAACGAAAATTGTCAAAATGTCAATAACAATGTGTATTGAATAATAAAACTAACTTGGACCAAAATGAAAGATTATTAGGCAAAGTTATATCCGTGGTATTTGAGGTTAATCTTGTTCAACGAACTACAGTTTCGCATAGATTTGCGGTCCAGTAATGATTTACAAATTTGTAAAACTCCTTTGTGTATGTTGTCAGCAGCCACTATTACCTCAAATGGTTTATGTGCAAAATTTCAGCCCGAGAATTGTTGCAAGAAATTTAGGGAAAGTATGACAATATCGTGATTTTCAACGCTAGTGGATTCACCAAAATTTACTTTGTCATCTTCTAGCCAACACGTTCCCATAGTCTGAATTCCATAACATAGCCTCATTCCATTCTATCTTTGGTAAAATTAACCCAATTCGGCTGGAAATATTATCGCAGTTTCTATGAAGGAGTCACGCCAAATATGTGCTTAATTTAAAAATAGGACATAGAAGCAAAACTGATAAAAAATAATCAACATTTTTGACCCAGTCTTAGTGTGTGTTAGTCATTTCTGGAACTAAATTATCAGCATCCTCAAATTTCAAATTAACCTCCATGTTAATCAGAGTAATGCTAGACTAAATATATATAAAGCCTGTTCTTGTTGTAACAAAAATATATTGTTAAAATAAAAAATGTAATGGGAAACTAGAAAGTTGCTGCAATTAACATAGTAAGTCAAAATACGTCAGGCACACAGTACAGAAAACTCAAAAAATATTTAAATTAGAAAAAATAATTAAACGGTGTGAAATGTTTATAGCCTGGATGGCAAAAAATAAAACCTGGAAATATACTGTAGCCCAGTAGATTAACATAAGACTTAAAAAGTCGGTCAGCTTTATATAATTGCACTACAAACAATATAGCTATAAAAACTGCTTTAGGGTGATCAAAGAACACAGACAAATTAAATAGAATTCTTTAAATCAAGTTTGCGAGCTTCAAGTAAACACCAATCCCATTTTATTTAACCATTCGTCGAACAAAATAGCAAAACTACCGCCAGCCGCAACGCACTGACGCGTTTCGACCTCCCATGATCATCATCAGAGTACGACGGCAAACTGACTATCGAGGATCAAACCGCATTGAATATATATGGAAATCAAATTTAGATATGCGCCTCTCACCTCTAGCAGTCTCGCATACATTGAACTTGACTGGAAATGTCGGCTGCACAATTTCTATGCAGTCACGAACATTAACTGTTTGTAGCTTTTGCCACACACACATATATGCAGGCAAGACAATTTCACAATAATTGATTGCACGGGTGGTGGTAAAAATTCTTTAAATGAAGTTTGCGAGCTTGAAGTAAACACCAATCCACATTAAAAATAAGCCAAATTGCGTTTTTATTTGTTATGTGTGTAATAGTTATAAGCAGTAAATTAAAAAATTCCATTTCAGTAGTGATATATAAGCAAATTTTAGGTATATAGATGGACTAAATATTGTCGTTTCTAGGTAATAGTATATTAATTCACTTGTTTGGAAAGAAATTGATAGCACAACCATCAAATAAAATTTATTAGCTAGGTATCAAGATGATAATCAAGCAAACCTGATGCGATAATAAATGAAAACACGGTAAGCTGGCATGAGCTCTGCTGTGGTTTAAATTATTTAAATAATCAACAATGAGATATATTAATTGTAAGAAAAATGACTGTATGCATGGCATCAACCCTATCTACATTCAGAAATGGTACAACTGTAGCCTATTATTTCAATCAAGGTTGCGATCTTGATATAAACACCTGTCTCTTTATGTACATACATTTGTCATTATAAACTAAGCCTTGCATAATGTAGAAATAGGCTTTTCATTCAGTAGACCGGTTTCGTACTTATTGGAAGCTCATCACGTACTGTGCAGAATTTTCCGCCGACAAGATGCAAACCTGGGCTCAGTGTTTACAGCGCTAGATTCCGAAACAGACGTGCCCAGGTTCGAGTCCTGTCCGCGACAAATTCTGGCCATTACATGATGAGTTCCCAATAAGGACGAAACCGGTCTACTGGATGAATTGCCTTTTCTACACTATACAATTCTTAGTTTATACTGACATGTAAGTAATTAATGGGTCAGGTGTTTATATCAAGATCGCAACCTTGATTATAGTAGTTGTTATCACCACTCGCGCAACCAATGTTCGTTTAATTATATAAATGTTCAATTCAATACCACTTCCCCATTGTAATGTGGTGTCTGTTCAGTAATGACAGATTGGGCATGGTTAGTTGGAACTTTGGGTCTAAATGGATGCCATATGAGCTCCACCTAAAGAAAAAATAGACTAACCAAGTTACATTAGTTAGTATATAACTGAAAATTGTGTGCAGTGTAGTGTGCGGCAGGATGGCTCCGTGGTTAGAACACCAGATTCCGAAGCAGACGTGCCCAGGTTAGAGTCCTGTCCGCGGCAAATACTGGCCAGTAAATGATGAGTTCCCAATAAGGACGAAACCGGTCTACTGGGTGAATTTCCTTTTATACACTATACAATTCGTAGTTTATACTGGCATATGTAAGTAATTAATGGGTCAGGTGTTTATATCAAGAACGCAACCTTGATTATAATAGTTGTTATCACCATCCGCGCAACCAATTTTCATTAAATTATGTAAATGTTCAACGTAAATGAAAATTAATTTGTAGGAGGTAATCTGGATAAGATAAAAAAAGCAGACTTACTAAAGCATAGGTTATACACTTCAATCGAGCATGAAAACCTGGTAAAATGTTTGCAAGATTACCGTAATTCGAAGCTAAACCTTTTGTGGAAGCATTAGAATATCACATTGTGAAACACAATATCACCATTGTTTATTTTATGGGCATACCAAACTATGCAGAGACGCAATTGAGTTGAGTGAAACCTAAAACACGTCGGGTGTAGATAAATAATAAAACATCGAACAGGTATTGCAAAACTTTTTATTTGGGTAAGAGAATTCTGATTAAATTTGGTAATCGATAATACGTAATAGTATAATGCGATTGACATGTTAATAGGTTTGAACTTGACTGGCACCGTTTTCCATCAGTCAATTTTCTGTCTGGATGGCTTTGAGTAAAGCTAGATATTTTTAGCTATTTAATGCTTTGTGCAGATAGCTGATATATATATATATATATATATATATATATATATATATATGTATATATATATATATATATATATATATATATATGCAATTTTGCATTATGTGTTGCGCTTCTAGTATTAAATTAGTTCAAATAGAACCAGAAGGATAGATCAAAGTCAGCATTAACGGGGGGTAGAAGCTCCTGTGCACATTCGTTTCGTGCTTACTGGCGACTCATCGGTAGGAGCCGATATAACGCCCTATAACCACCATATATTTGATCAAGGAAGGTGCGACAATTGGACATTACAACACGTAGGTGTTCGTGACCCAATTTGTTATTACCTACGCGATGCCTACTGCATAATTACGTATATATTAGTTATTGCCAGTAAATAATACCAAGCTTCTAATGTAAATTTCATGTTATTATAATAAAGGTGGCGATCTGGATATAAGCACCTGACCCATTAATTACTAACATAAGTCAGTACTTACATTTTGTTAGTATAAAATAAGAAATGTATAGTGTAGAAAAGGCAATTCATCAAGTAGATCGATTTCGTCCTTATTGGGAACTTATCACGTACTAGCTAGAATCTACCGCGGACAGGGCTCGAACCTGGGCACGTCTGCTTCGGAATCTGGTGCCTTTTCTACACTATACAATTCTTAGTTTATCCTGAAAAATGTATGTACTTAATGGGCCTGGTGTTTATCTCTATTTCGCAACCTTGATTACAATAAATGTTATCACCGCCCGCGGACCAATGTTCGTTTAATTATAAATTCTCAGCTTTTCACGTATCAATGGAGGAAATCGTAAGGTTCTGTTCAGAGTTTTGCCGTGAAAGAAACTCAAACCGGGCCACATTTTCTTCGGAGTCTGTGAATCTTTCCACACCTCCTCTCGCTGACTCCCAAATAGGACGACATCGGTCAACTAGATGAATTTCATTTGCAACATTATACAGTGACCAGTTTATTCTACCAAAAGTATATATACTCCTTAATATCAATTATATGGCATTAGCTTGTAACATTTTTCAATAAGGAATACATGTTTTTTGAGAACATTTTAAGAATACCGACAATATCTGTTAGAAAAATTTGTTGAACGGTAGAATTGCAATTACAGCCGACCGGATGTTCATTTAGATTAAAAGGCATTTAAAAGGGTTCACTAAATTTTAATTTCATTTAGATAATTGACTTCATAAAAGTTTGCTGTAAGACACCTTTTCAATTCTTTATCACTAAATTTCATTGATATTTATTAACATTTTTTTCAATTTATATTTTTAAATTTGTCTAGTCCGAAATGATAGGCTAATGCAATGGCTCAATTCAATGTTATAATTATAAAATTATATGCATATTTTCATTGTACCCTTCCTGTGTGCAAAAATAAAAAGAAATTTTATCATAAATAAGAAAATTTTCTTTCTCATGGTCTTCTCAAATATCTACTAATGAACATATCTTAATATATAAATTGGAAAGCAAAACAATATAGAAATATGTGAACATAGAGAGAGTGTGAAAGAGTGTGTGTTCAAATATTTCTATCTTGTTTTGCTTTCCAATTTATATATAAAGATATGCTCATTAGTAGATATTTGAAGACCATGCGAAGAAAATTTTCTTATATCTGATAAAATTTCTTATTTCCCACACAATAAATAAAGCTCGCATTTCAAAGAATATATATATATATATATATATATATATATATATATATATATATATATATATATATATATATATATATATATATATACCTTTGGTATTAACGGTGTCACACGTAAATATTCATCTACATCGTTATACTTTAACGAGGGCGCCTCACATAATCATTTTATATTCAATAAATCAAGTATGCGTAAACCTGATTTTAAGTTTGCAGAAGCAAACATCGTTAACTAAATTTTCGCCAGTGTTTTAAACGTTTGAACATTAATTGATTGCGCGGGCGGTGGTAACAATTCTTTAAATCATGTTTACGAGCTTTAAGTTAAAATCAATCCCATTGTATTTAACCAGTCGTCGAACAACATTAAAAAAACTACCGCCAACCACAACGCACTGATGCGTTTCGACCTTCCGTGATCATCATCAGAGTACGACGGCAAACTGACTATCGAGGATCAAACCGCATTGAATATATATGGAAATCAAATTTAGATATGCGGCTCTCACCTCTAGCAGTCTCGCATACATTGAACTTGACTGGAAATGTCGGCTGCACAATTTCTATGCAGTCACGAACATTAACTGTTTGCAGCTTTCGCCACATAAACATATATAGGCAATACAATTTAAACAGTAATTGATAGCGCGGTTGGTGATAACAATTCTTTAAATCAAGTTTGCGAGCTTGAAGTAAACACCAATCCCATTGTATTTAACCAGTCGTCGAACAACATAGCAAAACTACCGCCAGTCGCACGCACTAACGTCTTTCATCCCTTCATGATCATCAACAGAGTACCACGGCAAACTTACTATCGGGGATCAAACCGCATTGAATATATATGGAAAGCAATATTAGATATGCAGCTCTCACCTTGAGTAATCTTGCATACATTGCTATTCGACGGCTGGTTAAATACAATGCAAATGGTGGTTACTTCAAGCTCGCAAACTTGATTTAAATAATTGTTACTACCACCCGCGCAATCAATTATTGTTATATTGTATTGTCTATATATTTACATGTGGCGAAACCAGCAAACAGATAATGATCGTGACTACATAGAAACTGTGCAGCCGACATTTCCAGTCAAGTTCAATGTATGCGAGACTTCTAGAGGTGAGAGCTGCATATCTAAATTTGATTTCAATATATATTCAATGCGGTTTGATCCTCGCTAGTCAGCTTGCCGTCGTAGTCTGGGGATGATCATGGAAGGTAGAAACGCGTCAGTGCGTTTCGACTGGCGGTAGTTTTGCTATGTTGTTCGACGACTGGTTAAATATAGGATGGGATTGGTGTTTACTTCAAGCTCACCAGCTTGATTTAACTTAGTGTTTTAGACACACAAAAGCAATTGCAGACGCTTTTCTTAAATAAACATTTTTTTCTTTGATAAAACCGTGAAAAGTTGGCATCGCGCATTTTGAATACTTGCAACTTAGGGTAGTCTACGTGAAACCAAAGTCTAAAATTGTAGCTTTCAATGGGCAAATGACAGTATGTTGCATATAACTTAGATAAACTAATGTTGATTACATTCATTTAAAATTTATCGTTTCGTAGTCCTACCTTGAAGTGAGGTCTGAAACGTTTGCATTAATTGCATTGTGAGTTTGCTATGTTTAATACATAACGCTCATATTTGGAACGTGTACTTTACCAAAAGAATTTATTACTTCCTGATTAGGGAATCAAAATAACACATTTAAAGTACGGTTACTTTTAGACGATATAAAAATCACGGTTAAGCTTAATTGGCAATTTAGCCGGAATGAATTGCATTGATTTTTTTAACATTGTAATTTGACGGAGCGCGAAAATATAATTGATTTATCGCTATCGAATTAAAATGTAAAATATTTTTAAAAAGCTATCAGCCAATCAAAATAAGACGCTTTTGGCCACAAAAATAATTCACCAAACATACATTTATATGTGCAAACTTGTAATTGAATTGTTTAGTATCTTTGCGATATATATATATATATATATATATATATATATATATATATATATATATATATATACTATGTATATATATATATATATATATATATATATATATCGATATAACAAATCAAAACAGAAAAAGAAAACGTGGAGAGAGTCTGAAATAAAGAAACAGCCAATCAAATGTATACGTGGCCTACAGTTCAATATTAATTTTCAACAGTTCGCTAGGCTGTTTTTTCAAGAATTGACAGGTTGGTTAGTCAAAATTCAAAAGGTTACGAATACCCCAAATCAATGAACGTTTCAATGTCTAATGGCGAATATGCTAACGGAGGCAGAACTGAACAACTTGCGAATAAACACAAATGATATAATAAGCTAACAAATGGTAAAATCTGTGCAAGAGAACACAGGAAACTAACTAAAGTATATCTAACCACCAAGAAATGATTAACCTGACGTTCATGCTGACATTGGTTCATCCTTTTGATCTTATTTGATCTAATTTGTTACCATGTGCGCAACACCTAATATATCAATAACTATACGCATGCGTCAATCTAAGTGAAACTACAGTGATCTCACACAAATTAATTACCATTCACTAGATAAACGTTCATGCTTCTATTCAAAATTAAAGAAAAACTTTCGTTTAAGTTTAATTCCTCGCACGCGTATGTTCTTCCAAATGAAACTATAATGATCTCCTACAAATCGTACCAACTAAATGAAATTCAATATACGCTAAAATTCATAAAAATCTAGAATTGCTATTTCTGAACTCCTGTTACTCCCGTAAATCCATAAACACTGGCATTGATTGTTATCAGTTATCAAATTTCTTGGATTTTGTGACACCATTCAAATAAATTTATAACAATTAGATAATGTTTGTGGCGGAGAACTAATATATATATATATATATATATTTATATATATATATATATATATATATATATATATATATATGCAATTGTATATTCTTTTTTGCGCAACTAGTGACAAATTAGTTTAAATATGACCAGAAGGATAAACCAAAGACAGCATGAACGGAAAGTATAATTGGTAACATAGTGTTGAGATCGGGTATTGACACAATAACCATAGTGTTGGTACCCTTTTCAGACTCGATATGTACATATATATATATATATATATATATATATATATATATATATATTCAAATTAGGAAGAAAAAACACATTAACAAAGTGGATAAAGGCCATTTATTTCGTGAATACTAATCATCGCTCTACAATCATTCATTTATACACATTCCGGGTTTTCAATTGATTATGCAAGCGAGTCAGATTTGTTACCACTAGCATAATCAATTCAAAACCCGGAATGTATATAAATGTTTTATTATAGAGCGATGATTAGTATTCAAGAATTAAATGGCCTTTATACACTTTGTTATTAATGTGTCTTTTCCTCACTACATGCTATAACTATATATATATATATAGTTATAGCATGTAGTGAATTGGCTTCGAAGTCGCATTATATATGATGTTAGCTTCACTATTGCAGATTTACACATTCGTATTGGAGATTTTACTGTACTATTTTCCCACGTTACTGACCCAAATATATAGTGGGTAGAGTGTGTAATATCAGCTGGTACTGATGAGTCGCCAGTAGGCACAAAACAAATGTGTACATGAAATGATGACTACGTTTTATCCGTCTGGTCCTATTTGAACTAATTTGTTACTAGGTGTGCAAAACCTAACACACAATTGCATATATGTTAGTTCTCTGCCAAAATAGTATATCACATTGAGGCCGTAAAAAAATTGGTCAGACGCGTGGATGGTGAAAATGATATGAAATCACTCATAATTCAAATGGATTATCGTACACGTAAAAGTAAATATAATTAAATGACCGATAAGAAATTAAAAATTCACAGATGCTCACACATACGTTATTCATGCTCAACTTAGTGAAATGCCATTAATTTCTTTAAATCAAGTTTGCAAGCTTCAAGTAAACACCAATCCCATTTTATATAACCAGTCGTCGAACAACATAACAAAACTACTTACGACTGGTTAAATACAATGAGATTGGTGTTTACTTCAAGCTCGCAAACTTGATTTAAAGAATTGTTGCCACCACCCGCGCAATCAATTATTGTTAAATTGTAGTGCCATTAATTTGAATGAGATCAGTGTAGTTTCACGTATACGAACTCCTTGCCGCATTTAGTCATATAACACCAAATGAGTTTCAGTTATAAACGTACAAGGACATGCCATTAATAGTTATAAAAATGCAACGATAAATATAAATGAGCACATTTAGACCAAAATTTATACTTTAAAACGTTGTGAACGCTAATTTTTTTGAATATATTACTTATGCGTCATGATAAACGTATAACTATCATCCAATCAGGCTTCTCTACTTTCTATTGGTTGGAAATTGATTCGATCTACCTTACATTTAAATAATGCAAGTATTGATGATGATGATAATAATAATAATAATAATAATAATAATAATAATAATAATAATAATAATATGTAATGTAATAATAATAATAATGACAACCAATTAATTTTTCAATTACCCAGTTATAGCAAACTTTTGGAGCGAAAACAAGAATTAGAACAGCGTCACCTTCATTTTAGATTTTCAAGATTTTGGACGCCAGGCAGAGAATGGCATTACGTCCAGCAAACAGAGGAATTGGCCGCCGAAATCAAACAGCACAAACTAGAGGTATGCTCGAATTCGAGTTTAACTTTGAGACGACCATTCGTAGTGGAAGAGACGGGTGTAATTTTGCTCATAATTGTGGTAGATGCAATCAGGTGATGTTAACAGTTAGAATAATTAAAAATGAAGTATGCTCCCTTAATCATGGCTCGGTAAAAGAGAGCAAAAATTCGACTAAGTTTACTTATCGACCATGAAATTTGCACTAAATGTGTTCTCGGAAACATCGATCAACTCATAAAGTGTTATATGCTTTGGTTACGTAACTGTTTTGTACCACAGAATTGCTGACAAATAATGTAAAATTAGTTCAAGAAAAACAGAGTTGATATTGCGCTAAAAAAGAGAAAACCATTTAAAAAGAATAAATCGCAAGAGTGATTTTAAGTTTTTTGGCAAAATAAGGAAAGCTGACATATTGCGATTTGCGGAAACCGTTAACTTTTATATTTTCAATAACCGAAGAAAATTGTGCATAAACTAATTATGTGGAGGGGAAGTGGAATTTCCTGTGCGTGCCCCAATTACGTCGGTCTTTGTTACTGCACGAATAAATATTAAGTTTTATCTTACCAGGCAGTCTTGCCTCAATGACAAGATTGCCGTCATACTCTGATGAAGATCATGGAAGGTTGAAGCGCGTCAGTTCGTGTGACTGACGTTAGTTATGTTATGATAATCGACGACTGAATAAATACAAAGGATTTGGTGTTTACAAGAAGTTCGAAAACTTGATTTAAAAAACTGTTGCCACCACTCGCGCAATCAATGATTTAAAAAAAATGTATTGCCTTTATATTAACTATTATATATATATATATATATATATATATATATATATATATATATTCTTTTGAAATGCGAGCCATAATAAAATTCGGTGTACCCTTCCTATGTGCAAAAAACATTATCAGATACGAGAAATGCTTTTTTCTCATTATCTTCTAAAGTATCTACAAATAAACCTCTCTTCATATATAAATTGGAAAGCAAAACAAGATAGAAATATGCAAACAATGAGAGAGTGTGAAATAAGGGAAACGACCAATCAATTGCGTGCGTCAACTCAAGTTCACGCTCAATGCCCGAACGTGGTTCTTCTGCTTGCATAAATCCGACTGCAATTTGTTTATCCATAAGGCTTCGTGTGTGGCTAGCTCCCTTTTGTTGTTGCATTTAGTAATTACTTTGAATGCTACGCCTGGAGAACATACGTGCGATGCTTCGAGGATGTGTTGCGCAATTGCAGACGTGTATTCACAATTTGATTTAAAGCAGGCCTTTAAGTTACAATCTTCACTCATTCGAGTAATTAACCGTTTGGTCAATCATCCTACGTATATTGGTAAATAATATTTGATATCAAAACGAATATAATAAAGCAATTAACGATTTAATGTCCAATGGCTATCCTAGACAATTAATTGAATCAATTATTAAAAGGGGAATTAAACAGAAAGAGACCCGTTACGGACCACAAAAGAAAACAGTCTACCTGGAAATCTCATTTAAGATGAATACCGTTTCCCTAATAGCACAAAAGAAACTTGAAGCGGCATTAACACGCACATTTAATGCAGCTAAACTACGAGTGTTATTTAGGGTAACACACTTGCCTTTACCAGCAATCAAAAAGAAACAGCCGTTAATGTCGATATAAAATATTATTTACCAATATACATGCGCATGTTGTCGATCAACTTACGTAGGCCGATTGACACGCCTGTTTCAAATCAAATGGTGAATACAGGTCTGCAATTGCGCAACAAATCGTCGAAACATCGTACGTATGTTCAAAAGACGTAGCATTTAAGATAACTACCAAATGCAATAACAAAAGAAAGTTTTCCACACACGAAATAGGCGTTTCTTGTATCTGATAAAATTTCGTATTTTTACACATGGAAAGGGTACAATGGATATATATATATATATATATATATATATATATATATATATATATATATATGTATACTTAAGCTGCAAAACAGTTAAGGCTCATGACTGCATAGTAATTGTGCAGCCGACATTTCCAGTCAAATTAAATGTACGCGAGACTGCTAGAGGTGAGAGCCGCATATCTAAATTTGATTTCCATATATATTCAATGCGGTTTGATCCTCGATAGTCAGTTTGCCGTCGTACTCTGATGATCATCATGGAAGGTCGAAACGCGTCATTACGAGTGACTGGCAGTTTTTTTGCTGTTATTCGTCGACTGGTTAATAACAGTGGGTTTGGTGTTTAGTTCAATCTCAAAAACTTGATTTAAAAAATTAAGGAAGTCTTTCTGAATGAAATTATTATTCCACATTTAAATCACACTCATTTAATTGGTAAAATCTATGCATATAATGATATAGAAATTGATAATTAAACGAATATTGGTTGCGCGGACGGTGATAACAATTATTATAATCAAGGTTGCGGTCTTGATATAAACACCTGACCCATTAATTACTTACATATGTCAGTATAAACTAAGAATTGTATAGTGTAGAAAAGGCAATTCATCCAGTAGACCGGTTTCGTCCTTATTGGGAACTCATCATGTACTGGCCAGAATTTGCCGCGGACAGGACTCGAACCTGGGCACGTCTGCTTCGGAATCTGGTGCTCTAACCACTGAGCCATCCTGCCGCACACTACACTGCACACAATTTTCAGTTATATACTAACTAATGTAACTTGGTTAGTCTATTTTTCCTTTAGGTGGAGCTCATATGGCATCCATTTAGACCCAAAGTTCCAACTAACCATCCCCAATCTGTCATTACTGAACAGACACCACACTACATGGGGAAGTGGTATTGAAATGAACATTTGTATAATTAAACGAACATTGGTTGCGCGGGTGGTGATAACAATTATTATAATCAAGGTTGCGGTCTTGATATAAACACCTGACCCATTAATTACTTACATATGTCAGTATAAACTAAGAATTGTATAGTGTAGAAAAGGCAATTCCTCCAGTAGACCGGTGTCGTCCTTATTGGGAACTCATCATGTACTGGCCAGAATTTGCCGCGGACAGGACTCGAATTTTGGCACGCCTATTTAGTTTATACTGATAAATGTTAGTAATTAATGTGTCATGTGCTTATATCAAGATGACAACCTTGATTATAATAATTGAAATCGGTAATTTCTCTTTAAGAAGCATAGTATTACTTTGAATAAACTTGTTTTTATGGTGGTACCATTGCAATAAGCTTCAGGTATGTCGAGATAATGTTTTATTGCATATCAAATTTTATTTTAGCTGCAAAGAAATATGTGATTATTTTTTTAATGTAAATTCTTAGTAGAAGCTTTGTTTAACCTTTACACTCACGTTATCCCTTAATAAAGTTGTACTACAGCCGGAATAAGCAACGCTTGACAACGAGAAGCGATGACTCAGAGGAGCTACGAAAAATCAAAAAGGTAATTAAAACTTGTTAAAAGCCTACTAAAAACAGTGTTTTGCAAAATAAGCGCTTTATGCTGTTTTATGATTATTTCGGTCTGCACACGCAACGATGTCAGATTTTAAGAAAGCGATTTCGACGGGACACAATTAAGTCGCTGTTCCACTTGAACGTCGAAATTCACATGTGTAATCACAACAAGATGTCGCGTCGCAAGAGGCAGATTCTCACTCGCATCGATGAATTGTTAGCGAAACTTAATTTTTTTTGAAATTTAGATTTCTAACCTACCCTGCTATGAAGATCATGACCGTTTACAGGAATTTGACTGACTTGAGAATGATTAAGTCCTAGCAAGATGTTAGATATTTTAGCTAAAATAATGGTGTAAGCCTCGGGAACAAATTAGCAATAATTCGTCCAAAGGACCAGCTAGTAAGTTGCTCATCAAATCCACTGTTCAACTAATCGAGCATCGGAAAGTTTGCTGCTACATCTAACCAAGCTTAGCGAATAGACATTAATTTATTTTGAAATGTATGCCTTGCTAGTGAACGTGGATTGAACATTATATTAAAAAAATATATTTAATAGGTACCTTCGAAATTAGAGCAGATTATGAATCAATATGGAAATAATTTCATAAATTCTAGAAATAGCTTTGTTGTAGGTTGGTGAAATGTTCGTTGTAGAAATTATACGCAGCTGTTAATATGCATCAAAAGCTCCACTAATTAGTTAAACTCCTGATAAAGTTTCCATGCGCAAAGGTAAAAATGAATCATACCGGAAAAAGTAGAAGTATCATTTTATCATCAGTATTTGTAGCACACTTCTATTCCTATAAAAAACAACCTTAAAAAACAAAGTTAGATCAATGGGCCTGTAGTCAAATATCAGTAAATAATATTACAGCCTATGAAACTGAACAACGTGAGCAAAAATAAATACAAGAGACGGTGTCTTGTGTGTATGGAGACGAGAAACATTCTCCGGTATTCAGAGATTAGTCCCTTGAATAAAATTTATTGGTAAATCTTATCTTTTCCCGTATCTACATACATTATTCTGGATTCGTTAATATTTTCGGTCTCATATTTTATGAAAATAGTGAAATAAGTAACGAAAAGTAAATAATTATTTATATATATATATATATATATATATATATATATATATATATATATATATATATATATATATATATATATATATATATATTCTTTTGAAATGCGAGCTTTAATAAAATTCATTGTACCCTTTTTATGTGCAAAAACAAAAAGAAATTTTATCAGATATAAGAAAATTTTCTTTCGCATGGTCTTCTCAAATATCTACTCATGAACATATCTTTATATATAAATTGGAAAGCAAAACAAGATAGAAATACGTGAACAAAGCGAGTGTGAAAAATAGAAACCAATCAAATTGCGTGCGTCACATCCAGTTCAAACTCAATGCTTGTACGTGCTTCTTCTGCTTACATAAATCCGGCTGCAATTTGTTTATCCATAAGGCTTCGTATGTGGCTAGCTCCCTTTTGTTTCTGCATTTAGTAATTACTTTGAATGCTACGTCTGGAGAACATACGTGCGTTGTTTCGATGATGTGTTGCGCAATAGCAGACGTGTATTCACCATTTGATTTAAAACAGGCGTTCAAGTTGCAATGTTCTCTCATTCGAGTAATTAACCGTCTGGTCGATCGGCCTACGTAAGTTGATCGACAACTTGCGCATGTATATTGGTAAATAATATTTGATATCGACATTAACGGCTGTTTCTCTTTGATTGCTGGTAAAGGCAAATGTGTTACCCTAAATAACACTCGTAGTTTGGCTGCATTAAATGTGCGTGTCAATGCTGCTTCAACTTTCTTTTGTGCCATTCGAAGACCATGCGAAAGAAAATTTTCTTATATCTGATAAAATTTCTTTTTGTTTTTGCACATAAAAAGGGTACAATGAATTTTATTAAAGCTCGCATTTCAAAAGAATCTTTCAGAAAACTAGATGAACTAGTGACGTTAAAGTGTAGAGCGCAAAGAACGCAATTGTGGTTAAAACATTATTATCAGTGTATTAAACAATTACGGTTCCCAGGTGTTTTGGTACGCAGTTTACGAAAATCAAAACTACGAGTCAACCGAAGAAATCTTACAAGGTTGACGTATTCTAAAATTGAGCAGTTAAAGGAAGATGAAGCAGTGCTACAGGCAAGAATTGGGTGTGTATCTTGTGTATTAGATGAACTAAGTCTTTTTGCAAGAATGAAATTTTTGATGTTTTTGCCGACAGTTATGAAGAAAGATAAAGCAAGAATTTTGAACAAATTGGAAAAAGATGTAAAACCTGGAGTTTTGTGTGATTTAATACCGACCGATCTTGATAAGCGTGTGCTTAACTTATCAAAAGTGCCAATCGATCAGCTAACAATGGAGGCACTATCGATGGGCCGAAATTATGGAATACATCCTTCTAATAAATGCAATGTTGATTTTGAGGCAGCATTTGAATTGTTATTTGAACAAACAGCTGACTTGGAGCCTACCAGTATTGATTATAAAAATTGGTTCAAGGCTACACTAGTTGATCAGGCTTCACACCTGAAATCGTCTAAATGTGCAGAGCAGCATGCGTTGACACAGCAGCATCTAAATGCACTTAGAAATATCAGCAGAAATGCAGACATCAAAATACTACGCGCTGATAAAGGAAAGAGCGCAGTTATAATGGACAAATCTGAATACGTACAAAAGATGGAAAACGTGTTAAATGACAATACAAAATTCACACGTCTAGACGATAAATCAGATGAAATAGACAAGGTGGAGCGCAAAGTAATTAATGAAATTAAGATTTTGACAGATGCCGGATTTATTGATGAGGCCACTGCACAGAAGCTCAAGCCAATTGGATCATCTACACCAATAATGTACGGATTACCAAAAACACACAAAAGAGGTTGTCCTATGAGGCCAATTTTATCAATGGTAAATTCTCCGTTTCATGCACTAGCTAAATGGCTAGTTCGTTTACTTGAACCATTACGTAAACTACTAGGTAATTATTCGGTTGCCGATTCGTTTGAGTTTGTAAACAAAATTCAAGATATAAATGTTAAAAACAAGATTATGGTATCTTTTGATGTTACGTCTTTGTTTACAAATGTTCCAATTGATGAAACCATTGACATTATAGTCAAAGCGGTAGAACACGATATATTACCATCGCCGGTGCCAGGTCAAACTCTACGCAAGCTTATCTTATTATGCACGAAAGACGTACGATTTCGTTTTAATGGAAATATCTACAAACAGACTGATGGTGTCGCAATGGGAAGCCCCTTATCTCCAGTGTTGGCTGAGATTTTTCTAGGGCACCTAGAAAATACATCATTAAAGAGTGACATAAGTAAATGTGCTCAATATATACGGTACGTGGATGATATATTTCTTGTACTTAAAAACAGGTCGCAATCACGAACATTGCTTCAAAGTTTCAACAAAGCACATAAGAATATCGGTTTCACGTCAGAGCACGAGAAAGATGACTGTCTGCCTTTCCTTGATGTACTGTTAAAGAAAGAAACTAATGGTAAATTAAACAGAACAATTTACCATAAACCAACATGGTCTGCACAGTATTTGCATTACAGCAGTTTTGTGCCATTTCAATATAAATTATCAACAGTTCGTGGTTGCTTCTCAAGAATTGACAGGTTGGTTAGTCAAGATTCTAAAGAAAATGAATATAATAAGGCAATTAACGATTTAATGTCTAATGGCTATCCCAGACAATTAATTGAATCAATTATTAAAAGGGGAGTTAACCAGAAACAGACGTACTATGGGCCAGAAAAGAAAACCGTCTACCTAAACATCCCATTTAAGGGGGATGCAGTTTCCCGAATGGCACAAAAGAAAGTTGAAGCAGCATTGACACGCACATTTAATGCAGCTAAACTACGTGTGTTATTTAGGGTAACACATTTGCCTTTACCAGCAATCAAAGAGAAACAGCCGTTAATGTCGATATCAAATATTATTTACCAATATACATGCGCAAGTTGTCGATCAACTTACGTAGGCCGATCGACCAGACGGTTAATTACTCGAATGAGAGAACATTGCAACTTGAACGCCTGTTTTAAATCAAATGGTGAATACACGTCTGCTATTGCGCAACACATCATCGAAACAACGCACGTATGTTCTCCAGACGTAGCATTCAAAGTAATTACTAAATGCAGAAACAAAAGGCAGCTAGCCACATACGAAGCCTTATGGATAAACAAATTGCAGCCGGATTTATGTAAGCAGAAGAAGCACGTACAAGCATTGAGTTTGAACTGGATGTGACGCACGCAATTTGATTGGTTTCTATTTTTCACACTCGCTTTGTTCACGTATTTCTACCTTGTTTTGCTTTCCAATTTATATATAAAGATATGTTCATGAGTAGATATTTGAGAAGACCATGCGAAGGAAAATTTTCTTATATCTGATAAAATTTCTTTTTGTTTTTGCACATAAAAAGGGTACAATAAATATATATATACATATATATATAAATATATATATAAATATATATATATATATATATATGTATATAAACTTAAACGCTTGTTTCAAATTAAATGGCGAATACACGTCTGCAATTGCGCAACACATTGTTGAAACCTCACACGTATTATTTAAGATAATTACTAAATGCTTTAACAAAAGGGAGCTAGCCACTTACAAAGCCTTATGGATAAACAAATTGCAGTCGGATTTATGAAAGCAGAGGAAGCATGTTCAGGCATTGAGCTTGAACTGGAAGTGACGCACGCAATTGATTGGTTGTTTCCCTTATTTTACAATCTCTTCATGTTTAAATGTTTCTATCTTGTTTTGCCCTTCAATTTAGATATAAAGAGGTGTTTATTTGTTGATACATGAGGAGAAGAAGGGAGAAAAAAGTTTCTTGTAAAACTTATTTTTATTTTTGCTCTTAGAACGTGTACTATGAATTTTATTAACGCTCACGGGCAAGAATATAATATATATATATATATATATATATATATATATATATATATATGTTTAAAAGAATTTTTTAGCAATTTAAAAAAAAATATTTTACATAACAATTATATATTAATTAAATGAGTCTATTTCGCTCACTACTTGGTTCTAGTAATAATAGTTTTTATTGCAGTCGCTTCCTTGTATTTTATAATAACTCTCACAATAAATATTAATTGGAAAATAATTAATTAAGTTAACACCAGATATACTGTCAGTTTAGTCGCGATATTATAAACAAATTCAAATTATGTATGGATGCGGATAATATTAGTGACATTGTTTTCAATAAACCAGTCGGATTTTAATAGAGATTTGTATTTAAAAACTTACGCTGAGACAGTTTAGAAAAATTTCACAAATCTGAATGATGGATTGCATAGGAAAGCAGAATTTGTGATGAATAAAATGATTAAAATCTTTGATCTATACTTATCGGTTTCTAGCTTACTTTTTATATATGAGGTGGGGAATTAAAAGCATAGTTATAGTACCTAATAAACCTGCGATCCACTGACATGTGGCAGGTGATCAACTACTCTATCATGATTCAGAAGAATGATTATCTTGTAATACAAATATTTATGTGTGTGTGTATTATTATTGTGTGTATTGTAATGTGTATTATTATTATTATTATTATTATTATTTAAGATTAAAGTAAGATCGGTCGTAAATATGGCAAATTTAGAGGATGCTTAGCGGTCAAAGTTTGGCCTGAGTACCAAATTGCAAACTATTTTAAAACTTTCCTACACAAACGTAATTAAATTATTAATAGAAATAGAAAGCGTTCTTTATTCTTGTTAGAATGTTTGCTGAGTATCTAAATTTCACCAAATTCATCTAGTCTGGTTATGAAAATGTTATTTAATCTTTGTATTGTGTTTTTGAACAGTTAAAAAGTGCCTCAATGGGCAAGGTAATATATTTATTCATTACCTCGGGACAGCTCTCTGTGAGAGCACACTTCTCACAGATTTGTAATTTGCAAAGTTTTAACGTGGAAACATACTGATAAACAGCTGAATAATTTGTCGCTTCTACAAAATCAGGTGAAAATTCAACTACTTATCTTAGAAAAGGAAAAATGCAATAACTTTTTATTTCCAGACATAAAATTGATCTGAAATTAAAAGCAATTGCAAATAGGTGTACACAAACTGGATACCTAATCAGGCTTTCTCCTTAATGCTCGCTCAAATAATATATTCTGGATAAAAATGAGGATTGATTATTTTTAAAAATTCGTGATTTAATATTAGTATGATGAATTATGCCAAAGGAAGAACATTTCTCAGATAAACGAATAGACATTCTAGGTAAAAGTACCAACATTAGATGAGGTCACATTCCTGTTGCTAGATGGGGATAACTGTAGCCAATCAAAACGCACCCGTGCGAGTGGATGGCGGTAGTTTTTTCTAATTGTGCAACTGCATAAATAATATTCGTCTGGCTTTTATCTCAAATCTACAAACTCGATTTAAATGACAACTCATCGCGTCGTGTAATTTGTTGTTACTTTCAACACAATCTTCGATGCATTAGTCTAAAAGTAAATAATGTAGTTCAATCAATGATGAAATTGCAAGAAAATGTTAGTTTCAAATTAAATATTACGCGTAAACTATATCGATCGCAAAACCTGAAGTGTTACTTTTACTTTATGAACTTTATTGAAACTTTCCACCGATAAGGAGCCATTAGTAGACACTAATCGCACCTGATTCCCAGACTGGCCACACTATGACTACTGTTTTCTATTGTTTAAATGAAGTTTGCCAGCTTCAAGTAAACACCGATCACATTGGATTTAACCAGTCGTTGAAATACATAGCAAAACTACCGCCAGTCGTAACGCACTGACGCGTTTCTACCTTCCATGATCATCCCCAGACTACGACGGCAAGCTGACTAGCGAGGATCAAACCGCATTGAATATATATGGAAATCAAAGGTAGATATGCGGCTCTCACCTCTAGCAGTCTCGCATACATTGAACTTGACTGGAAATGTCGGCTGCACAATTTCTATGCAGTCACGAACATTAACTGTTTGCAGCTTTCGCCAAATATACATATATAGGCAATACAATTTAAACAATAATTGATTGCGCGGGTGGTGGTAACAATTCTTTAAATCAAGTTTGCGAGCTTGAAGTAAACACCAATCCCATTGTATTTAACCAGTCGTCGAACAACATAACAAAACTACCGCCAGCCGCAACGCACTTACGCGTTTCGACCTTCCATGATCATCATCAGAGTACGACGGCAAACTGACTATCGAGGATCAAACCGCATTGAATATATATGGAAATCAAATTTAGATAGGCGGCTCTCACCTCTAGCAGTCTTGCATACATTGAACTTGACTGGAAATGTCGGCTGCACAATTTCTATGCAGTCACGAACATTAACTGTTTGCAGCTTTCGCCACATATACATATATAGGCAATACAATTTAACAATAATTAATTGCGCGGGTGGTGGTAACAATTCTTTAAATCAAGTTTGCGAGCTTGAAGTAAACACCAATCCCATTGTATTTAACCAGTCGTCGAACAACATAACAAAACTACCGCCAGCCGCAACGCACTGACGCGTTTCGACCTTCCATGATCATCATCAGAGTACGACGGCAAACTGACTATCGAGGATCAAACCGCATTGAATATATATGGAAATCAAATTTAGATATGCGGCTCTCACCTCTAGCAGTCTCGCATACATTGAACTTGACTGGAAATGTCGGCTGCACAATTTCTATGCAGTCACGAACATTAACTGTTTGCAGCTTTCGCCAAATATACATATATAAGCAATACAATTTAACAATAATTGATTGCGCGGGTGGTGGTAACAATTCTTTAAATCAAGTTTGCGAGCTCGAAGTAAACAACAATCTCATTGTATCTAACCAGTTGTCGAACAACAAACAAAAACTATGCAAGTTTGTTTAATTGTATTACCTGTTTCCTATTGCCTCAAATCTGATTAATGTGGTTTTAGGCGAATATTTTGCGTCCAAATGATATTTTAGTAATGCAGAATTATAAGGAAGAAAGCAGGGCATTTATTCTCTTCACACACATCTCTTCGCTACTAGGTTCAGTCGTTTTTTCGTGGTTGGCTGTGCAGACGTCGGTGGAAACAAATCGTCGAGGAGTACATACGCTCGGAGCACGCAGAGTCGATGCGGAAGCGGAACAGCATAGTTTTTGGTCTGGTAGGTTTCCTAAATGTTGTGAATAGATCATGCAGTATTCGCTTATTTAATGATGCATTGAATCAGTGTTCATAATGACATTGGCAATAATATCTGTCCATTAACAGAACTACCAATTACATGTTTTGTGATTTGCAGCTCTTATTTATAAACTTCTTTATGCAGTAAAATCGGGAGGAGCAAATTTTCTAGCAGCCCCATGCCAAAATATATGCTTATGTTAAGCGTAAATATAAGTTTCCGTTCTTCTGCAAAGTAGGACAATTAGAAGGTAACCGATTAAGAAATTCGCTATTGTTTATTATTTTTCTCGAGCTAGCTCATGCAATAACAGACGTGTAGGCACATTGACGCAGTATATTCAGAAGTACGTCAGAGTAAAATAAGAAAGTTATATTGCAAAAAAGACAAATTATTTAGTAAGTATGTATTAGGTGTTGCGAACCTAGTAACAATTTCGTTCAGTTGTGACCAGAAGGATAAACCAAAGACAGCATGAACGGAAAGTGTAATCTCATGCACATGCGTTTCGTGCTTACTAATTGTGCATGAGATTACAATTTCCGTTCATGCTGCCTTTGGTTTATCCTTCTGGTCACAACTGAACTAATTTGTTACTAGGTTCGCAACACCTAATACATACTTTCATATATATTAGCTCTTCGCAACAAACAGTATTTAATTGTAAAATCATTTAGTAGACCGGTTTCGTCATTATTGGGAACTCATAACGTGCTTTCCAGATTTTTCCGCGGACAGGGCTCGAAATTGGGCACGTCTGCTCCAGAATCTTTTGCTCTAACGAAGCAGACGTGCCCATGTTCGAGCCCTGTCCGCGGCAAATTCTGCAAAGTACGTTATGAGTTCCCAATTATGTCTCATACTTTAAGAGGTTAAATAGTAGGAGAATTTCAATTATACACAAGAATTAATTTCTGTTTTCTGTTCATTTTTGTGTAAATGAGGAATGCAAAAAAATATCAGGTTCGGCAATTTGCAATTCTGCCTAATTATTTGAGTGCAAACTCGTGTAGAAAAATAAGACGTAAAGAGCAAAATCTGGTATTTTTATGAGAAAATAAAGTTTTTATTCTTCTACAAATGAGGGACATTAAAAATTTACATGTTCGAGAATTCGCAATTCGTTTATTCATTAGCAAAAATAGAGCAAAATTCGACAAGGACTTGCACACAAATTGTGTCCACTTAATGCAGAAATATATTTTTCTTGTTCTGTTGCAATGACCGCGTGTCGCAGATATCACTTTTAAACATTTCGAAGTACTAGTCTTTGCTTGCTTTAAGAAAACGAGGAGTTCGTGCATTTTATAGTGTGATTATTTTATACAATGTTTTTGCTTTTGATGATGTATTTTCTCTTTCACCAAAGTTACCTATTTTCTGTATTTTCATAGCAGCTGCATAAGTTGAATTGCGAAATCCCGACGTTGTTACTTTTTACACTCTTTTAGAAGTTCAAAATAGAAAAAGTAAATTGTGCATGAATTAAACATTTATATATATATATATATATATATATATATATATATATATATATATTCTTTTGAAATGCGAGCTTTAATAAAATTCATTGTACCTTCCTGTGTCAAAACAAAAAGAAATTTTATCAGATATAAGAAAATTTTCTTTCTCATGATCTTCTCAAATATCTACTCATGAACATATCTTTATATATAGATTGGAAAGCAAACAAGACAGAAATATGTGAACCAAGCGAGTGTGAATAGTAGAAACCAATCAAATTGCGCGCGTCACATCCAGTTCAAGCTCAATGCTTGTACGTGCTTCTTCTGCTTACATAAATCCGGCTGCAATTTGTTTATCCATATAGGCTTCGTATGTGGATAAACAAACTGCAGCCGGATTTCATGTAAGCAGAAGAAGCACGTACGCTACTGAGCTTGAACTGGACGTGACGCGCGCAATTTGAATGGTTTCCGTTTTTCACACTCTCTCTATGTTCACATATTTCTATCTTGTTTTGCTTTCCAATTTATATATAAAGATATGTTCATGAGTAGATATTTGAGAAGACCATGAGAAAGAAAATTTTCTTTATATCTGATAAATTTCTTTTTGTTTTTTGCACACAGGAAGGGTACAATGAATTTTATTAAAGCTCGCATTTCAAAAGAATATATATATATATATATATATATATATATATATATATATATATATATATATATATAGGTATATATATATATAGAGAGAGAGGATAGTAAAACTGTTGGGGGAAATATAGTATTATTCTTTAGTTTGACAACATATAAATGAACTGTAAATCGCGTTTCTAAACCTCAACTCAATATTTATTCTATAAATGGCACGGTTTCGATTCCATAATGATGGAACTAGCGAGGCTGGTTGAATCTTTAGGATTTAAGCGACGCCGGATCGATTACGTTACAATAGTAAAAGTGTTACATTCAGGGTTTTGAAGTAGGAATAACGCCCACGTAGATCGCCTTATTTTTCAGTCATAAGCTCAACACGTCTCCGTTGATATTACATTAAATTATATACATGAGTAAATTGGCCGTCAGCTTTCATTAACACCAAAGGTAAGCGAACGTGGCAAGGCGAACACCAGCAAAAAATCAATTCCTTGAACACACGTCTGCATATTTGCGGCAGATTATTGAAGCCTCGTTCGGTTATTACCAAATGCCACAGCATAAATGTGATAAAATTTAAAATATTGGGGATAAAAAAACTGCGGTCTGAATTTGGCCAACAGAAAAAGCAAATTTCGGCATTGAGACTAAACTAGAGGTGGGACACGCAAATGAGTGGCTTCCAATAATTCACGCTCTGTCCATGTTTTAATTATTTGTTTGTTTTAACTGGCATAAAAATGGATATATATATTCATTTTATAGATATCAGAAAAAAGGATGAGGTAGAAATGTTTCTTGCATCTGATCGAATTTTTAATTGTTTTCTCACATGAGATTTGTACTATGAAATGATACTTAACTTATTTTTACAACGTTAAAATTTTTAATTTTCGGGCTCATTTTGAAGATAATCAAAAATTAATTGACCATCAGTTAGGGGGGTGGTGATAAAATTGACCTAAATCAAGGTTGCGATCTTTTAAGAAACTTCATTTCCATTATATATATATATATATATATATATATATATAAATATATATATATATATATATCGATCAACGTACGTAGGCTGATCGACCAGATATTTAATGTCTCGAATGAGAGAACATTTCAACGTAGACGGCTGTTTCAAATCAAATTGAGAATACACGTCTGCAATTGCGCAACCTACCGTTGAAACCTCACACCTGGGTTCTCCAGACGTAGCATTCAAAGCAATTCCAGAATGCAATAACAGAAGAGAGTTAGCCTCATACAAAGCCTTATAGATAAACAAACTGCAGTCGGATTTATACAAGCAGAAGAGGCATGTTCGGGCATTGAGCCTGAACTGGAGGTGACGCACGCATGTGATTGGTTGTTTCCTTATTTCACACTCTCTCCATGTTTACACTTTTTCGAACTTGTTTTGCCTTTCAATTATATATATAAATAGAGATTTTCATTTGTACATACTTGAGAAGAATATACGTGAAAGAAGCGGTTCTTGTATCTGATCAAATTTCTTTTCATTTTTGCACATGGAAATCGTACTATATATATATATATATATATATATATATATATATATATATATATAGTTCTCCGCCACAAATAGTATCTAACTATTTCAATTTATTACCAAATTCAGCGCATTCTGGATCAAGTGGGACTGCAAATGTCATTGTAAATGATTATCCAATATTGCCGAGGGTTTATTTTGAAGTACTCTTGTGGCAGATTAGCTTAAATTCACTTTATAAATGACGCAGGCATATTTGGAGTGTGCTCGGACAGGCAATAATGAGAATTTCATTAATTAATTCATTTAATTTTGCTTGACAGTAATCTTTCAATTTGCTGTTTTTCTCCTATTCGAAAGATGTAAAATAGATTATGTTAACAAGGGCATTTAATATCCAAACTGCTCTTGGTATCTCGTTAATTGACCTGGGACAGAATGGATAGTCTGCTGTTGGTGTGTACCATATTTGAATAAAATAGATTTACTTGCCAGTCCGTGCTAACTCCGCGCAGTGTGCCCACAGAAGAGCCGATTCCCGCCTAAAGTACACAATGATTAATTTGAAGTATCTCCACATTTCTTGACCAAATATCGAATGGTTTTGGAGCACAGCTCGGCTCCCATTGATGAGTCGCCAGTAAGCACGAAACAAAAGTGCACACTAGATTATATTTTTCGTTCACGCTGAATTTGGTTTATCATTCTGGTCACAACTGAACTAATTTGTTACTAGGTTCGCAACACCTAATACATAATTTAATATACACCAGGTCTCCGCAACAAAGAATTAATAACTATTATCTATTTTATTGAATATTCTCATGATTACCGTGAAATGGGATAACTGATATCGATCAAGGCCAGAGTGTATGGATTAACTGGAGTAACAGGTGTTCAAAAATAGTTAAAATTCTCAATTTCGGTGAACTATAGCATAAATTGATATCCTTCATGTTGGTACCATGTACCGACTTGGAAATCATCGTGTGAGTACCATGTACCTTTGCGGTACTATAATGTTGGTATCGGTTACTAACACACTAACCATAGTGTTAGTAGCCTTTACAGACTCGGTATTTATATTATATAGTGTGAGTTAGCGTTGAAGTCGCATTGTCGCAGACTTTATATGATGTTAGCGTCACTATTGCAGGTTTACACATTCGTCTAGGAGATTGTACCGTCCTATTTTCCCACATTCCTCACGAAAATATATAGTGAGTAAAGGGCGTAGTACCGGCTCCTACTGAAGAGTCACCAGAAAGCACGAAACGAATAAGCAAGCAAGATTGTACGTTCCGCTCATGCTGCCTTTGGTTTATCCTTCTGGTCACATTTGAAATAATTTGTTACTAGGTGCACAACACCTAATACACACGTGTGCGTGAGTTTTATTTAACAACAGTCGTATAATATGAATTTACTTCTCTCAGGTTGAATGCGAAAAGGAGTACGTTCAACAGTTGTCCATCTTGGTGAGCTGCTACCTGAGGCCGTTTAGGATGGCGGCGAGTTCCAAGAAGCCAATAATAAGTCACGAGGACGTCAATTCAATCTACCTGAACGCGTAAGTCTAGCGCTTTTACAGTATTTTTATCTTTTTCTCTACATGTCCCTCTACGTGAAAATACAGTGGTCACAAGTTATTTTCACTTTGCACGCCTCTGACTAAATGTCCTATTCTAACTCTATGATATGCCCTAATTAAGGGTGTCCTCTATGGTTACGAATGGGCCAGTAATACCGACATATTAGTTGCAAATTTATGTCAAGATAAATAGTTAAAAGGTTCGTAACAAATAAGGTTAAGAAGTAGGAATGTAAAATAATTGAATTTCAGAAAATAAAGTACACGAAATAACCCGATGAAAGTAAGATCATAGCAATAGTGTTAGGTAAGTTCCCATGCAAATTATATGTTCAATAATAAGTGAAACAATCTTCAAGGGGCTTTCATTTAATAGATAAATCAACGTAAAACAAACTAAGGAATGGTACAACTGGGCAACTGTAGTGTTAGTGCCATGTCCTGACTCAACTGCCGTAGAGCTTGTACATTTTACAGTCTCGGTATGTAATCGGAGGTATCTCGGCTGACAAATTATTGAACGCCGAAGTGAAACGCAGTTTTTCTCATTAACTGATTGAGGTGTGATTCAAACCCTGCTTCTATAATTATACAACTATTTTTACGAAAATTGCAATACTCTTTCCACTGGCGAAAGCCACATTTTGTAGCGAATTCAATTTAGTCGGCAATTATTGATTTAAGAATAAACGATACGTGTTCACATAATATATAACTGTATTAGGAAGGTGAAATTGTAGAATTTAAATATTTTTTTATGCCGCTTATTTCCTAGGCGGTTAGATTGGACCAACTCAGTAGCTATCTAAAAATGTAATCGACTAGTTTTTATGTTCGATCAATAAACAAGCTCACAAATGTATGCATGTAGTAAAAAATAAACAGACATATAATTAAACAGTGGACGTTTGAATAAAGCTGATAGATTTGACAGGAAAATAGTCAACTAGTCTTTCACGCAGTCAGCTATGCGTCTAAACTAACATACACCGGCATTTCCAGACAGTCACTATTTCTGTAAAAAATACGTTTCTTTGCACAGCGCCGTCATCTTGAAAGGAGTTACCGCGGTAGTCTACTAAGGGAAAATTAATTGCACCCGTAGATTGGGTGAAATCTTGATTCCTTTACATTTCCAGGTGCACAACTTGCCTTTTGGAGAAAACTTGGTTCAACAACATTTACGTACAGTACTCTGGGGGACGGCTTCAGACCGACACGACCAGTGAGAACCCACGAGTCGACGTAAAATGTAAGCTGTACATCAGGAAATGTAAAGGCATCAAGATGTTACCGACCTACGAGACACCATTTCTAGCTGTACTACCACATTTTTACACATACATTGTACATCAATTATTACCTATATTTATTGCTCTTTCTAATTTTGTATATTTCGTTTCACATGAAATGTTTTTGAAGTTCAACTGAATCGTTTCTAGATACATAGTGTTTAAACCAATGCTAATGTTGTTGGTTTGAAAAATATTGCTTGGCTAAAACCGCCACGTTTATACTCCTCATTATTGAGCTAGACGTCTCCCTCGAGCGACGTCCATAGATGATTAAAAGGCCTCAGAACGTGCAACTGACGGTAGTTCTTCAATGCGTTTGGGGCAAAATAAAATGGTATTGGTGCTTATCTCATGTTTACGAAATCGACGAATATTTAGTTGTATAATTTCTATACGTGTGGCAGAAGCTATTATAATGTATTTTCTGTAACTTTTTTCTTTAAATAAAGTTTGCAAGCTTGAAGTAAACACCAATCCCATTGTATTTAACCAGTCGTCGAAATAAGTATCAAAACTACCGTCAGTCGATCGTCCATGATCGTCATCAGAACACGATTACAAACTGACTAGTGAGGATCAAACCGCATGACGGTTTAGAAACGTTGTTACCGGCATTTTCAGCCAAGTTAAATGTACTTAAACTGTCCTTGCTTACGTGGGTTGCGTTAAAATTTATTTAAATTCATGTTACCAGATTGATATTATCACCAATCTCATTATATTGGGATTTTTCAATATAGTTGCGGGAGGGTGGCTCATTGATTCAAACACCAGATTCCGAAGCAGATGTGCCCAGGTTCGAGCCCTGTCCGCGACAAATTCTGGCCAGTACGTGATGAGTTCCCAATAAGAACGAAACCGGTCTACTGGATGAATTGCCTTTTCTGAACTATACAATTCTTAGTTTATACTGAAATATGTAAGTAATTAATGGGTCAGGTGCTTATATCAAGATCGCAATCTTGATTATATTAATTACCTCAGAAATAAAAAAACCTAATCAATCGGCATTTTCACTAGCTGACGCGTTTCACACATTCTAAATGATCATTGTAGGACATGGTGAATATTCTTTCTGAGTTTTGCCATGGCTTTATCATCGATATTGATCTCAAATGCTACTTACTGCGTTAAGCAACAGCTGAATTCACTTAGACTTATCTTGTCAACAATATTTAGAAAGCATTGCGTTGATTCTAACGGCAAAACTGCCAGATACTACTACCTATAATACTTTTACCCCACACGTTTTGCACACGGATAATATTATGTTTCTGAATGCAACTTCAATAACCCTGACACCTAATAAAGCTTTCCGAAGTTAAGAAAATATTTGTAAACTTCGTTTGAATTATCAGAGAACATTTTTTTTAAATCTATATGTTCGAAGCTTAATTACAAGTTTACTAACAAATGGTAACCTAAAGCACATGAAAATCTGAAATTACAATTGGGAATTTTAAGTCACTAAAAGAGACATTTAATTGCTGAATGACTGACTTTTTGTCTTGATGTTCGCGGTAGATTGCTTTAGCGAACGTTCGAAAATTTATAAAGTGGACAATTTTTCATTTTAAAAAAAACTCGAAATAAAATTTAAAATATATTAGAGAAAGATAAACTGAAAAATCGTTTAGACAAATTTTGAATATCTCAAACCGATTAAAAGCAAAAACTACGTTGAGAATAACAAATTGTCAAATATTGTACCGGGATTTCTCAACAGAATAGTCTAAGAGCTTGGTAATTTTCTTAAACAAATGTGTTAAGACTATAAACAAGGTTGCGATCTTGATATAAACACCTGACTCATTAAGTATAATTATTTGTCAGTCTAAACTAAGAATTGTATAGTGCAGAAAAGGCAATTCATCCAGTAGACCGGTTTCGTCCTTATTGTGAACTCATCATGTACTGGCCAGAATTTGCCGCGGACAGGACTCGAACCTGGGCACATCTGCTTCGGAATCTGATGCTCTAACCACTAAGCTACCCATTTATGAATATACTTCAACTTCTTAAATCAAGTTTCCGAGTTTCAATAAACACCAATCCCACTGTTTTTACCAGTCGTCGGACAATATATATATATATAATATATATATATATATATATATATATATATATATATATATATATGGCTTCCCACTTCGTCAACGGAAAGCTCAATCCACCAAGAATAAGGTAAGTACTAAAGGGTAGTTAGATAGATACTTGAGCACCCCTTCACTCGTTCAGAACTGGGTTCGCAAAATTTGTGGCGCCAATTTACGGTTTTCCTTCTCTCGTCGAGGATCAACACTGATTTAGGCGTTCAGGACTTTTTGATGAATCTTTGCTCGTTTACGTGGAATTCCTACAAATTTTGTTGTCTCTCGCATGTCATTTAATGTATTATGCTTTAGTTCCTATAAATCCTTTGCTAGAGATTACTTAACAAGTTTGGTTATCATAATATTTTAAAAATAGAGAAAAATGAGCAAGTTAAGTGTTAATAAGGATGAAAAGGTAATAAAATTATTAAATTGGTAAACCAATTTAATCAATATGAATAATGTAATGGCGACTCCTACACATGTCTGTCTAAATGAGTTTACCATGAAACGGGTTAATTATATTTTTGGCAATTTAAACGAAATATGACAGGAACATTCAAAATGACCTCATATGTTTTAAATGAAGTTTGCGAGCTTGAAGTAAACACCGACCCCATTGTGTTTTACCAGTCTTCGAACAACATAACAAAACTACCGCCAGCCGCAACGCACTGACGCGTTTCGACTTTCCATGATCATCATCAGAGTACGACGGCAAACTGACTATCGAGGATCAAACCGCATTGAATATATATGGAAATCAAATTTAGATATGCGGCTCTCACCTCTAGCAGTCTTGCATACATTGAACTTGACTGGAAATGTCGGCTGCACAATTTCTATGCAGTCACGAAAATTAACTGTTTGCAGCTTTCGCCACATATACATATATAGACAATACAATTTAACAATAACTGATTGCGCGGGTGGTGGTAACAATGCTTTAAATCAAGTTTGCAAGCTAGAAGTAAACACCGACCCCATTGTATTTAACCAGACTTCGAAATTGTGCAGCCGACATTTCCAGTCAAGTTCAATGTATGCGAGACTGCTAGAGGTGAGAGCCGCATATCTAAATTTGATTTCCATATATATTCAATGCGGTTTGATCCTCGATAGTCAGTTTGCCGTCGTACTCTGATGATGATCATGGATGGTCGAAACGCGTCAGTGCGTTGCGGCTGGCAGTAGTTTGTTATGTTGTTCGAAGACTGCTTATATACAATGGGGTCGGTGTTTACTTCAAGCACGCAAACTTGATTTAAAGCATTGTTACCACCACCCGCGAAATCAATTATTGTTAAATTGACATCATATGCGTTGTGACTAACACAGGATTAGGAAATATAACGTAATTGTCATCTAAACATGGCGAGTAGTTCCGAAACAACACTTAGAATACATGCCACATACTTTTACATCGAAAATAAGCAATATCAAGTTAGGTAAACGGTGTTTATAACTTCTCGATAAATCAACATGCTCAATAATAAAATTTGTCAAAGCAATGCTAGAGTTACGATTATTGAACTCTAAATAAGAAATTAAAGGTAGTATATATGTATATATATATATATATATAGTATATATATATATATATATATAGATATATATAGATAGATAGACAGACAGACAGACAGGTATATATATATATATATATATATATATATATATATCGAATGATAAATATAAATATATATTGAAAGAAAGAAAGATAGATAGATAGATAGTTAGATTGATAGATAGATAGATAGATTGATAGTTAGAAAGATAGATAGTTAGTTAGATAGATAGATAAATAGATAGATAGATAGATAGATAGATAGAAATAATATGCGTTTGACGAATGATGAACTAATTTTGACTAACGCAGGTTTGCTTCCAATTCAGCTTCTCAGCATAGAATTTTTCATGTCTATTCAAGTTATCGTAGTCCACAGATCAGTAGAGAAATAAAGAGAAATAAATAATAACTGTTGTGCTGAAACTTTTTATCATGTCAAAACTTTAACTTTTTAATCTGTCTGTTACGTACAGTATCAGTAAAATCTTGTAGGCATGCGAGGAGTAGACATAATAATAATAATAATACATTTATTTGGCACAAAGGCCAACTGGAGAACGTTGGCATCTATAAATACCATAAATGTAGTTATTTCAACCGAAATTAATCGGTTATTAATTTAAAAAATGTATAAATCAGCAATACTACACGTTTCGAACAGGTCTATTCAGATTACGAAGTCGTCTAAGAATGAGATAATTAATCCGATATCCTTCAAAAAGCGCAACTCCTCTCATTTGAAGGCAAGTTTAACATTTATTTAGACAAGTATGTATTAGGTTTTGCGAACCTAGTAACAAATTAGTTCAGTTGTTACCAGAAGGATAAACCAAAGGCAGCATGAACGGAAAGTATAATCTCATGCACATTCGTTTCGTGCTTACTGGCGACTCATCAGTAGGAGCCGGTATTACGCCCTTTAACCACTATATATTTGGTAGAAGAATGTGGAATAATAGGACGGTACAATCTCCTAGACGAATGTGTAAACCTGTAATAGTGAAGCTAACATAATCTAAAGTCAACGACAATGCGACTTCAATGCTAACTCACACTATATAATATATATACCGAGTCTGTAAAGGATACTAACACTATGGCTATTGTGTTAGTAACTGATACCTTTTTTGAAATCGATGAGTACCGGATACTAACACTATGGTTTCCGAGTCGGTACATGATACCAACCTGATGGATATAAATTTATGCTAAAGTTCACCCAAATTGAGACAACCACAATTGGGTTTACTCTAAAAGATGAGAACTATACACCAAATTATAAGGCGAAGGTCTCATAAATGTGGATTTAACTTGAAATTTTATATAGTTAATATAATTAAACAGTCATTGATCGCGCTGGTTCCTACTGATGAGTCGCCAGTAAATGTCAGACGCATGTGGTTATGAGTAAACATCGTTTATTCTAGCTGACTGTGGTACACCTTTCAGACACTATTTGAGCCAATATTTTACTAGTAATGCAACATATCATACATAATAAGCACTACTGGTTGGAGAAAATTTCGCCATTAATTTCGAATCGAAAACAACATTAGTACACAAAACTTCGCCACGAAAAACAAAATATATTTTAAACAATTCATCGCTCAATTCAATCGGCGGCAATACTTGAGAAATACTGGTATCTCGGGACGTTGTTTGATCTCTCAGTCATTTGTTGGACAGGTGGAATGGAGGTGAATTAAATGAATCGAATGCAAGGTAAATTTATGAAAATTAAAATTTTTGCAAATAATATAAAATTTATTTTAATATCTTAGGAAAATCACGAGAATGGGTTATGCTGAAGGAATGGACTCACATTATCGCATAATTAGTTGGAAGAATATAAGCGAACACTGGTTATGAGAATTATTTCAATCAAGCTTGCGATCTTGATCAAAACACCAGTCTCATTATATGCACACATTTGTCAGCGTAAACTAAGAATTTTATAACTCCAGTAGACCAATTTCGCAATAATTGGAAACTCGTCACGTACTGGCCAGAATTTGCCACGGACAGGGCTCGAACCTGGGCTCTTCTGCTTCGGAATCTCGTGCTCATTTCACTAAGCCACACTGCCGCACACTATTCACAATTTTCAGTCATATACTAATTAATGTGTCTTGGTTAACCTTTCCATTTATTGGAATCTATATGGCATCCTTTTAGACCAAAAGTTCCAACCAATTGTCCACAATCTGTCAAAGTTGAAAACAGACACCACGCAACGTGGGGCAATGGTATTGAGATGAAAATTTACATAATTCAACGCATATGAGTTGCGTGGGCGGAGATAACAATTAACTTAGTCAAGATTGCGATCCAGATTTCATTACCTGTCTCATTATGAGCAGTCATTTATCAGAATAAACTAAGCATTGTATGGTGTTGAAAAGGCAATTCATCCAGCAGATCGGTTTCGTTCTCCTCGACAACTCTTCAAGTTCCGACTAGAATTTCTCCCCACGGAAATGTTTCGAACCTGGGCACATCTTATTCGTGGTGTGTTATTGTAAACACTGAGCGATTCTACGTCAGGCTAAATACAATAAATAATATAATTTGGATAGATTTTTATTCGTATAACACCTGTTTAGACCAAAAGTTACAGTAACCACGCCGACTGGCAAATTGGCTTAGAATTGAAGATGTCTAAAGTTAAACAATGTTACCGAGTCCTGTGCATCCAATGGTTTTGTAAACCTCAGTTTGTGTGGATCATCGTTTGAGGAAGTAGCTCAGCAATTCTTAGCAAAGTTCCATGGCCTGTTTGTAGAAAATCTCGATTTTGAGTTAGTGAATACTTTACTTCAATGGATGAATTTGAGGAAACGCCTTGTGTACTGTGTAGTGGTACTTATGAGTCAAAGATTGCCATTCTTCCGGGATGAATAATTAGACGTATGCTGTCTGCCATACAGCGACCCTTAAGCGAGTAAGTTCTGGAAGCGGAGTTTGTCTACCACCTCCACTACTAATAAATCAGAAGACATTTTAAAGCAATGCACGATTTTTTATTACCTGATCTCAGAATGTCATCACGTAAGAAAGTCTGCTTATATGTCTCTTGCGTGTCAATCCCAACCAACATATATTTTAGTGACATTAAATGTACCAAAAAACCATGTCGGTTAACAGGTTCGAGTCATGTCTGCGGCAAATTCTGGCCAGTACGTGATGAGTTCCCAATAAGGACGAAACTTACTTTTTTTACTTTACTTTACTGCGGCTGACTCCTTTTGGAGGATAAGCCGGCTCCATTGACATTACATGGAGTTTCTTGGGAATTTGGTACAAGTGGTGTCCCCTCACCACTCGGCTTTTTGATCGAGGACGCACCTCTAGCCTTTGCACATTCAAGCGCAGTCTGCAAGGCAGCAGTAAGTTGCATGGTTGCCGGTGGCTGTTGAGAGCTCATTCGCCATTCGGAAGTACGGGGTACTGTCCAGGAGTCCATGTAATCCTGTGGCTGTTGAACCCTTTTGTGGCGGGGAACACACGCCGAGTCATGGTGCCGTCGTTGGGCTCATGTGGTATTTTATAGGAGATCCGATTGCCGGTCGGAAATCCACCACGCCCTGGTGACACCACCGTCATAGCCCCGTTAGCCCATGTACGATCGGCCATCGAGACATGGTTGACACCGTCGTACCACGTTGAGGAGGGGATGGACTTTACGACGGATAAGGACGAAACCAGTCTACTGGATGAATTTCCTTTTCTACACTATACATTTCTAAGTTTATACTGACATATGTAAGTAATTAATGGGTCAGGTGTTTATATCAAGACCGCAACCTTGATTATAATAAATGCTGTCACCACCCGCGCAACCAATGTTCGTTTAATTATAATAATTAACTGTTAAATAGCAAGGCAAGTTCCTCTCAAAGGGCAAAATATATTTTGTCAGAACAGCAGAAATTTCACATTTAAAAATATAACTGAATTGTCTCTCTATAAATTTCCACTTTCTCGCATACTCTCCGTTGAAAATTTTAGCTATTTTTGGACAAATTGTCCAGAATCAATTAAGTAAAAGTACACACATAACATATACACATGGTCAATAATTCAAAATTCAAATAATGCACTTGAATTGATATTTATTGAAGTACAAATTTACATTAACTCATTAGTACTTTAAAAAATGTTACGATACTCTTTCCATATGCGATCAAACAATAAGCGAATAATTAATGATTGTTTAATTGTATTACCTATATGTATGTGTGGCGATATCTGCAAACAGTGAATGTTCGAGACTGCATAGAAATTGTGCAGACGACATTTCCAGTCAAGTACAATGTATGCGAGACTACTTGAGGTGAGAGCCGCATATCTAAATTTGATTTCCATATATATTCAATACGGTTTGATCCTCGATAGTCAGTTTGCCGTCGTACTCTGAGGATGATCATGGAAGGTCGAAACGCGTCAGTGCGTTGCAGCTGGCGGTAGTTTTGTTATGTTGTTCGACGACTGGTTAAATACAATGGGATTGGTGTTTACTTCAAGCTCGCAAACTTGATTTAAAGAGGTGTAGCCACTATCCGAGCAATTTTTGATTGCTTAAGCCAAAAATTTGTCTCCAATTAACCGAAGGTCAAACAGGGCTAGTAAGCACGAAACGAATGTGCATGAGATTATACTTTCCGTTCATGCTGCCTTTGGTTTATCCTTCTGATCACAACTGAACTAATTTGTTACTAGGTTCGCAACACCTAATACATACTTGCATATATATTAGTTCTTCGCAACAAGCAGTATTTAATTGCTATATATTGAATTGAATGATGTCATGCTTACCGCGAAATGTGATAACTGATATCAATCCATGCCAGAGTGTATGGATTTACTGGAGTAACATAAATTGATATCCATCAGTTTGGTATCATGTACAGAGTCAGAAACCATAATTTTAGTACCATGTACCTTTTCGGTACAATAATGTTGGTATCGGTTACTAACACAATAGCCATAGTGTTAGTATCCTTTACAGACTCGGTATATATATTATATAGTGGGAGTTAGCATTGAAGTTGTATTGTCGTTGACTTTAGATTATGTTAGCTTCACAATTGCAGGTTTACACATTCGTCTAGGAGATTGAACCGTCCTATTATTCCACATTCTTCGACCAAATATATAGTGGTTAAAGGGCGTAATACCGGCTCCTACTGATGAGTCGCCAGTAAGCACGAAACGAATGTGCATGAGATTATACTTTCCGTTCATGCTGCCTTTGGTTTATCATTCTGGTCACAACTGAACTAATTTTTTTATTAGGTTCGCAACACCTAATACATACTTGCATACATATTAGTTCTTCGCAACAAACAGTATTTAACAGGGAAAATATTTATTAATATAGCGCAATATACCTTCAACTCTACATGTGAGGTCATCTAATTAGAACTAACATTATATGCACACTTTATATCAAAGCCCGAACAGAAGAACATATAAAATGGTTACAAACTCTATTTTGGCCTTCGTCGGCGAACCAACTAATGCGTTACATTCAATGAAGATAAAAAATATTACTTTAATCCTAGTTGCGTTCTTGATATAAACACCTGTCACTTTGCGCATATACAATTATCAATATAAACTAAGAACTGTATAGTGTAGATAGGGAAATTCATCCAATAGACCGGTTTCGTAGTTATTCGGAACACATCAAAAACTGTCCAGTCCCAGGCGAAGTATTGCGCAGTTTTGAAACAACTCATTTCGAGGTCTAACCCACGGAGTGGAAACTAACTTGAAATTCTAAAAGTTGTCCTACCAGATTAAATCAACGACAATTATACCTGCTCAATAAATGAGCATGCAATATAATAAAACTCGTTAGAGTGTTACTACGGTTACGATAATGAACTTGTAAATCTGGAACTACAACAATGGCATGACCGAGGAACGCGGTTGTATGTATTCTTATTTTTTATTCCATAAGGTATTGAGTTCACATGATTGTATGAATATATGTATGTGGGCGAGATTTCGTATTAAGTGTGACTTTACATGAACGTTAGCAGTTAAACAAACCTATACGAATATGTTTGCATAATTTCAATTCAATATATAACAGTTAAATACTGTTTGTTGCGGAGAACTAATATATGTGCAAGTTTGTATTAGGTGTTGCGAACCTAGTAACAATTAGTTCAGTTGTGACCAGAAGGATAAACCAAAGGCAGCATGAACGGAAAGTATAATCTCATGCACATATCGTTTCGAGCTTACTGGCGACTCTTCAGTAGGAGCCGTATTACGCCCTTTAACAACTATATATTTTGAAGAATGGGATAATAGGAAGGTACTAACTCCTAGACGAATGTGTAAACCTGCAGTCGAGTAGCTAACATCAATATAAAGTCTCAAGACAAATGCGACGTCAACTCCTAACCCATTCTATAATATATATATATATATATATATAGTATATATATATATATATATATATATATCCGAATCTGTTCAGGAAACCAAACAGTCCAACATTGTTTATTTATACACATGCCATAGCTGCATATTAGGTTATGTATGTCAGACGCGTTGATTACTGCAACATGTGAATTTAAAAGCATTTCAAACTAAACATTGCAGGTAAATTGCAGAATATTTCCACAATTATGCAGCACATTGTTTATAATAAGCTCACTCCAATCCAGATGGATTTAGACGCGTTTATAACGCAAGAAGTGAATAAGGGCTTGCGTATTGCGGAATCTGTCACATGCAATATTCATATTCGCAATTAAACAAACAGAATAAGGTTGCAAATTAATTGAACAAAACCTGGTAAATTGTGTACGCGTATATAGTAGCTCGCATGCCTCATTTTATTAGTTTCTTACGTTTTATTCTTTGTTGTATAATTACTGTACTGAATTTAGCTTAAACCAATTTGACATTCAAAAAGTATTGTAAAACTGCCAGGTTGGGCAGTAAAGTGGCCTTTTTTAGCTGTGCATAATAAGCCTGATTTTTAATAATGTTATGATATTAAATAAACTATTATTATCTCAATTGTACATTTTATATATATATATATATATATATATATATATATATATATATATATATATATTTGTATGTATAAATAGACGAACTAAAAGCATAATTATATTTTTATAGTCCTCAGCTATGCTTGTCTATGTAGTTTGAAATATTCTTTTGAATTTTGTGAAATGGTAACCATATTGATCTTTTAACAACATTACTAGTTTTCTCCTGTTATTTGGTCATTAATTACTAAGGTCCCATTAAATGAAGCTACCTAGTTTGTATAGCCGTATGTCCGTGAGGAATTACAAAATTTAAGACCAAGATAACTTTATCGGTGTTTTTTATATATTTTATTTATTTTAAGTTATCAAAGTGTAATAAAGGTTGCGAAGTTGATATCAGCACCTAACCCATTAAGTACATTCATATTTCAGTATAAACTAAGAATTTAATATTGTAGAAAAGGCAATTCATCCAGTAGACCGGTTTCGTCCTTATTGGGAACTCATACCAACTTCGTGTGTGCAAAACATTATTGTTGATACACTTAAGTTTATAACTTTTCTGTAAAAATTGGGACTTGAAAAAATAAAAGTTTTCCATTTTATCTTAGTATATATAATTTTTTTTGAGTCCTCTTATTTTCATTGGGTTTTGCAAGCCACTTACGAAACTGTTTATTTATGTTTCTTCTGCTTTAGTTTTCGGAAATATTATGTGTATTTATGCGTAATTTTCATGCAATTACTTTTTTATCAATTTAAACAATATTAATTATTGGGTCCATTTCTGTACTCAAACTGTGAGTACGATGCAATTAATGTCGACCTCAAAAATTGTTTTATCAATGTACATGCGCAAGTTGTCGATCAACTTACGTAGGCCGATCAACCAGACGGTTAATTACTCGAATGAGAGAACATTGTAACCTAAACGCCTTTTTAAAATCAAATGATGAATACACGTATGTAATTGCGCAACACATCGATGAAAATTCACACGTATGTTCTCCACGCGTAGCATTCAAAGTAGTTAATAAATGCAATAAAAAAAAGAAAGCTAGCCACACACGAAGCTTTACGGATACACAGAGTGCAGCCGGATTTATGCAAGCAGAAGAAGCATGTTCAAGCATTGAGCTTGAACTGGAGGTTACGCATGCAATTAGTTGGTTGTTACCTTATTTAACACTCTCTTCATGTTTACATTTTCGATCTTGTTTTTCTTTTCAATTTATATATAAAGAGGTGTTCATTTGAAGATATGCATTTTTAGGTACTAGGGAAGTAAAAAAGAAAGAAACCGTTCATTGTATTTCTTAAAATTTATTTTTATCTTTGCAGATGGGACTGGTTATGTGATATACATTTTAGCTCGCTTTCCAAAAGAATATACGTCTATACACATTATATTGATATATATATATATATATATATATATATATATGCATGTGGGCATGTATGTATGTCTATTTATATAATTGTATTTATGCCTGAAACTCTCTCTCTTGTATAGTTGGGGTAAAAAGATGCTGCGCTGATTTTCGACGACATTCCTCGTATGGAAGAAGATTCTTTACGATTATTTTCTTAAGTCAAGCGACAAACGGGCTGTCAATTTTAATACTTTAATTTCTACCTGCTTTAAAGCAATGAATGTAATGCTTAACTTATTGTAATTGACTAAAACTTGATGCAACTTTTGTTCTATTTTATAGCGAAACTGTTCTCTTTCTGCATCAATTTTTTCTACAAGGTCTTCGCAACAAAATGGAACAATGGCCAACTTTACTTTTAGGTAAGAATGTCATCAATATTTTTATAAATTTTTTAATAAATATTATTTACAATTTTTGCTCAGCCAATCATAACTTTACACATGTCGTAACCAATCCCCTTTTAGCTAAGTTTGTCTTAATTTTACGCAATGTAGACCGCTTATTATCGTATCGGGATTTGATGTGTCACCGCTTTCATTTTTAATGTATTCGCAATTACTGGATGCGTCATATTTTGCGATGTCCTGTTCGTTTTGTTTCTGTCCTGGTCCAATTTGACTTCTTTTTAATAAATATTGGCACGTTTAAGGAGGGGTTAAGCTTATTAATTGAAATAGCTTCGAAAGCCAGAAGCATTTTTTAAAGAATTTTCCTTTTGCAGAACTGAAAATTTTTTACTACTAACAGCACGACACGTGACTAGTACATGTCCACAAATTTCTGATTTTTGTGAAGGACCTGCACCCTTATTTAAGAATTTTTTTGCGAGATGCTAATTTATTCTAGTTGAAAGTCTCTTTAATGATCTACCGATGTACTGAGCGTTGCAGGTACATTGAAATAAAAAAAAAAAAAAAAAAAAAAAAAAAAAAAAAAAAAAAAAAAAAAAAAAAAAAAAAAAAAAAAAAAAAAAAAAAAAAAAAAAAAAAAAAAAAAAAAAAATTTGCTAAACTGACAGTGCGAAGCGACAACCCGCAAATGCAACTCGCAGTGAGTCAACAATTGGAGCTTGCACTGCGCAACCGGTCAAGCAGTAGCATGTGATATGTATTTTATAACAATTTCGTGCAAGTTTGACCCCAGAGCTGGTGCTAAGTAATGCCGATTTTGTTCTTTTCTCTGTTTTTAAGATTCCACGTTACATAATCACACTTCACGAGTTGTTGGCGCACACCCCACATGAGCATGTCGACCGCGAGAAACTGGAGTTCGCCAAGTCAAAACTCGAGGAACTGTCAAATGTAGGTGTCCTATATGGTCAACTTGATTTGGCAAATTATTTCTATTTACAGAATGTAACCAGGTAATTGTGGCCTAATTTTTATCTAATATTTTGGATCATGATAGAGCAGATAACTAGCCGTCAACGCACTCATGGTTCAACTCTAATTTTTAACTCTCCAGGTATGTGTAAATTACCGATCAGCAATTCAGTTCACACTGCTATTTAACTCCATTGAATAGCGCCATGATTACTGTAAGAAAGTAATAGTTGATGTCGACCAACGCCAGATGGTAAAACTTTGCTGAGATTATGGTGTCCCATTGTCGCACATTTCAGGACCAAATAAAAGGTGAGTTTGGGACACAATGTCGGCTATCGCATCAGAATACAAAACACACACACACAGAGATGAGATTACTGACTCTGTTCATGCTGAGTCTGGCACATTCTTATGGTCACATTTAAACCCATTTGATACGTCATACCTGTGGACAACTGGCATAAACGGATGTATGCTTAAGGCATGATTGCGATTGTAACAATTCGAACTTTTTATGAATTGGCAGACGTGACAAAATCAACAGGAAGAAAACCTGTTATCTAAAGTGCGCTTATATTTCTGGCTAACGGGCTTCGCAACACCGGTTGTGTAGAATGCTATAGCAATCGTATTTTTCGTTATGCAATTTGTCACGTTTGTGACGATGATAATAATGATGGAATTTGAATCCTTTACATTTCCAGGTGCACAGATTTTATTTGGCCTTCAGTGTCCCTTAATCTGGTTGTCTGAAAATGACGTTGGGACCAGATTTTCCGAATTTTGCTTTTCCAGTCCCATCTTCAGGTTGAAACCATACGCACAGGTAAAAACAACTTGTGGCAAATGTGTGTTTTTTCCGCGAGTATGGCGTCAACCCTGAAGATGGGACTGGAAATGAAGTCCGGAAAATTCGTCAGCAAATTTCGGAAAATCTGGTTCCAACGTCATTTTCAGACAAGCAGCTGATGGACGGCTT
>JAQBSW010006340.1:0-49359 GCA_029291075.1 Eudiplozoon nipponicum | reverse complement strand
GAACTGACAGACGGCGGTCATACACAAATTCCTAATATAATATTCCGTGAATTTACTCACATTATTCCGCCGAATAACAGCATTTTTGCACTAACCGAACTGACAGACGGCGGTCATACACAAATTCCTAATATAATATTCCGTGAATTTACTCACATTATTCCGCCGAATAACAGCATTTTTGCACTAACCGAACTGACAGACGGCGGTCATACACAAATTCCTAATATAATATTCCGTGAATTTACTCACATTATTCCGCCGAATAACAGCATTTTTGCACTAACCGAACTGACAGACGGCGGTCATACACAAATTCCTAATATAATATTCCGTGAATTTACTCACATTATTCCGCCGAATAACAGCATTTTTGCACTAACCGAACTGACAGACGGCGGTCATACACAAATTCCTAATATAATATTCCGTGAATTTACTCACATTATTCCGCCGAATAACAGCATTTTTGCACTAACCGAACTGACAGACGGCGGTCATACACAAATTCCTAATATAATATTCCGTGAATTTACTCACATTATTCCGCCGAATAACAGCATTTTTGCACTAACCGAACTGACAGACGGCGGTCATACACAAATTCCTAATATAATATTCCGTGAATTTACTCACATTATTCCGCCGAATAACAGCATTTTTGCACTAACCGAACTGACAGACGGCGGTCATACACAAATTCCTAATATAATATTCCGTGAATTTACTCACATTATTCCGCCGAATAACAGCATTTTTGCACTAACCGAACTGACAGACGGCGGTCATACACAAATTCCTAATATAATATTCCGTGAATTTACTCACATTATTCCGCCGAATAACAGCATTTTTGCACTAACCGAACTGACAGACGGCGGTCATACACAAATTCCTAATATAATATTCCGTGAATTTACTCACATTATTCCGCCGAATAACAGCATTTTTGCACTAACCGAACTGACAGACGGCGGTCATACACAAATTCCTAATATAATATTCCGTGAATTTACTCACATTATTCCGCCGAATAACAGCATTTTTGCACTAACCGAACTGACAGACGGCGGTCATACACAAATTCCTAATATAATATTCCGTGAATTTACTCACATTATTCCGCCGAATAACAGCATTTTTGCACTAACCGAACTGACAGACGGCGGTCATACACAAATTCCTAATATAATATTCCGTGAATTTACTCACATTATTCCGCCGAATAACAGCATTTTTGCACTAACCGAACTGACAGACGGCGGTCATACACAAATTCCTAATATAATATTCCGTGAATTTACTCACATTATTCCGCCGAATAACAGCATTTTTGCACTAACCGAACTGACAGACGGCGGTCATACACAAATTCCTAATATAATATTCCGTGAATTTACTCACATTATTCCGCCGAATAACAGCATTTTTGCACTAACCGAACTGACAGACGGCGGTCATACACAAATTCCTAATATAATATTCCGTGAATTTACTCACATTATTCCGCCGAATAACAGCATTTTTGCACTAACCGAACTGACAGACGGCGGTCATACACAAATTCCTAATATAATATTCCGTGAATTTACTCACATTATTCCGCCGAATAACAGCATTTTTGCACTAACCGAACTGACAGACGGCGGTCATACACAAATTCCTAATATAATATTCCGTGAATTTACTCACATTATTCCGCCGAATAACAGCATTTTTGCACTAACCGAACTGACAGACGGCGGTCATACACAAATTCCTAATATAATATTCCGTGAATTTACTCACATTATTCCGCCGAATAACAGCATTTTTGCACTAACCGAACTGACAGACGGCGGTCATACACAAATTCCTAATATAATATTCCGTGAATTTACTCACATTATTCCGCCGAATAACAGCATTTTTGCACTAACCGAACTGACAGACGGCGGTCATACACAAATTCCTAATATAATATTCCGTGAATTTACTCACATTATTCCGCCGAATAACAGCATTTTTGCACTAACCGAACTGACAGACGGCGGTCATACACAAATTCCTAATATAATATTCCGTGAATTTACTCACATTATTCCGCCGAATAACAGCATTTTTGCACTAACCGAACTGACAGACGGCGGTCATACACAAATTCCTAATATAATATTCCGTGAATTTACTCACATTATTCCGCCGAATAACAGCATTTTTGCACTAACCGAACTGACAGACGGCGGTCATACACAAATTCCTAATATAATATTCCGTGAATTTACTCACATTATTCCGCCGAATAACAGCATTTTTGCACTAACCGAACTGACAGACGGCGGTCATACACAAATTCCTAATATAATATTCCGTGAATTTACTCACATTATTCCGCCGAATAACAGCATTTTTGCACTAACCGAACTGACAGACGGCGGTCATACACAAATTCCTAATATAATATTCCGTGAATTTACTCACATTATTCCGCCGAATAACAGCATTTTTGCACTAACCGAACTGACAGACGGCGGTCATACACAAATTCCTAATATAATATTCCGTGAATTTACTCACATTATTCCGCCGAATAACAGCATTTTTGCACTAACCGAACTGACAGACGGCGGTCATACACAAATTCCTAATATAATATTCCGTGAATTTACTCACATTATTCCGCCGAATAACAGCATTTTTGCACTAACCGAACTGACAGACGGCGGTCATACACAAATTCCTAATATAATATTCCGTGAATTTACTCACATTATTCCGCCGAATAACAGCATTTTTGCACTAACCGAACTGACAGACGGCGGTCATACACAAATTCCTAATATAATATTCCGTGAATTTACTCACATTATTCCGCCGAATAACAGCATTTTTGCACTAACCGAACTGACAGACGGCGGTCATACACAAATTCCTAATATAATATTCCGTGAATTTACTCACATTATTCCGCCGAATAACAGCATTTTTGCACTAACCGAACTGACAGACGGCGGTCATACACAAATTCCTAATATAATATTCCGTGAATTTACTCACATTATTCCGCCGAATAACAGCATTTTTGCACTAACCGAACTGACAGACGGCGGTCATACACAAATTCCTAATATAATATTCCGTGAATTTACTCACATTATTCCGCCGAATAACAGCATTTTTGCACTAACCGAACTGACAGACGGCGGTCATACACAAATTCCTAATATAATATTCCGTGAATTTACTCACATTATTCCGCCGAATAACAGCATTTTTGCACTAACCGAACTGACAGACGGCGGTCATACACAAATTCCTAATATAATATTCCGTGAATTTACTCACATTATTCCGCCGAATAACAGCATTTTTGCACTAACCGAACTGACAGACGGCGGTCATACACAAATTCCTAATATAATATTCCGTGAATTTACTCACATTATTCCGCCGAATAACAGCATTTTTGCACTAACCGAACTGACAGACGGCGGTCATACACAAATTCCTAATATAATATTCCGTGAATTTACTCACATTATTCCGCCGAATAACAGCATTTTTGCACTAACCGAACTGACAGACGGCGGTCATACACAAATTCCTAATATAATATTCCGTGAATTTACTCACATTATTCCGCCGAATAACAGCATTTTTGCACTAACCGAACTGACAGACGGCGGTCATACACAAATTCCTAATATAATATTCCGTGAATTTACTCACATTATTCCGCCGAATAACAGCATTTTTGCACTAACCGAACTGACAGACGGCGGTCATACACAAATTCCTAATATAATATTCCGTGAATTTACTCACATTATTCCGCCGAATAACAGCATTTTTGCACTAACCGAACTGACAGACGGCGGTCATACACAAATTCCTAATATAATATTCCGTGAATTTACTCACATTATTCCGCCGAATAACAGCATTTTTGCACTAACCGAACTGACAGACGGCGGTCATACACAAATTCCTAATATAATATTCCGTGAATTTACTCACATTATTCCGCCGAATAACAGCATTTTTGCACTAACCGAACTGACAGACGGCGGTCATACACAAATTCCTAATATAATATTCCGTGAATTTACTCACATTATTCCGCCGAATAACAGCATTTTTGCACTAACCGAACTGACAGACGGCGGTCATACACAAATTCCTAATATAATATTCCGTGAATTTACTCACATTATTCCGCCGAATAACAGCATTTTTGCACTAACCGAACTGACAGACGGCGGTCATACACAAATTCCTAATATAATATTCCGTGAATTTACTCACATTATTCCGCCGAATAACAGCATTTTTGCACTAACCGAACTGACAGACGGCGGTCATACACAAATTCCTAATATAATATTCCGTGAATTTACTCACATTATTCCGCCGAATAACAGCATTTTTGCACTAACCGAACTGACAGACGGCGGTCATACACAAATTCCTAATATAATATTCCGTGAATTTACTCACATTATTCCGCCGAATAACAGCATTTTTGCACTAACCGAACTGACAGACGGCGGTCATACACAAATTCCTAATATAATATTCCGTGAATTTACTCACATTATTCCGCCGAATAACAGCATTTTTGCACTAACCGAACTGACAGACGGCGGTCATACACAAATTCCTAATATAATATTCCGTGAATTTACTCACATTATTCCGCCGAATAACAGCATTTTTGCACTAACCGAACTGACAGACGGCGGTCATACACAAATTCCTAATATAATATTCCGTGAATTTACTCACATTATTCCGCCGAATAACAGCATTTTTGCACTAACCGAACTGACAGACGGCGGTCATACACAAATTCCTAATATAATATTCCGTGAATTTACTCACATTATTCCGCCGAATAACAGCATTTTTGCACTAACCGAACTGACAGACGGCGGTCATACACAAATTCCTAATATAATATTCCGTGAATTTACTCACATTATTCCGCCGAATAACAGCATTTTTGCACTAACCGAACTGACAGACGGCGGTCATACACAAATTCCTAATATAATATTCCGTGAATTTACTCACATTATTCCGCCGAATAACAGCATTTTTGCACTAACCGAACTGACAGACGGCGGTCATACACAAATTCCTAATATAATATTCCGTGAATTTACTCACATTATTCCGCCGAATAACAGCATTTTTGCACTAACCGAACTGACAGACGGCGGTCATACACAAATTCCTAATATAATATTCCGTGAATTTACTCACATTATTCCGCCGAATAACAGCATTTTTGCACTAACCGAACTGACAGACGGCGGTCATACACAAATTCCTAATATAATATTCCGTGAATTTACTCACATTATTCCGCCGAATAACAGCATTTTTGCACTAACCGAACTGACAGACGGCGGTCATACACAAATTCCTAATATAATATTCCGTGAATTTACTCACATTATTCCGCCGAATAACAGCATTTTTGCACTAACCGAACTGACAGACGGCGGTCATACACAAATTCCTAATATAATATTCCGTGAATTTACTCACATTATTCCGCCGAATAACAGCATTTTTGCACTAACCGAACTGACAGACGGCGGTCATACACAAATTCCTAATATAATATTCCGTGAATTTACTCACATTATTCCGCCGAATAACAGCATTTTTGCACTAACCGAACTGACAGACGGCGGTCATACACAAATTCCTAATATAATATTCCGTGAATTTACTCACATTATTCCGCCGAATAACAGCATTTTTGCACTAACCGAACTGACAGACGGCGGTCATACACAAATTCCTAATATAATATTCCGTGAATTTACTCACATTATTCCGCCGAATAACAGCATTTTTGCACTAACCGAACTGACAGACGGCGGTCATACACAAATTCCTAATATAATATTCCGTGAATTTACTCACATTATTCCGCCGAATAACAGCATTTTTGCACTAACCGAACTGACAGACGGCGGTCATACACAAATTCCTAATATAATATTCCGTGAATTTACTCACATTATTCCGCCGAATAACAGCATTTTTGCACTAACCGAACTGACAGACGGCGGTCATACACAAATTCCTAATATAATATTCCGTGAATTTACTCACATTATTCCGCCGAATAACAGCATTTTTGCACTAACCGAACTGACAGACGGCGGTCATACACAAATTCCTAATATAATATTCCGTGAATTTACTCACATTATTCCGCCGAATAACAGCATTTTTGCACTAACCGAACTGACAGACGGCGGTCATACACAAATTCCTAATATAATATTCCGTGAATTTACTCACATTATTCCGCCGAATAACAGCATTTTTGCACTAACCGAACTGACAGACGGCGGTCATACACAAATTCCTAATATAATATTCCGTGAATTTACTCACATTATTCCGCCGAATAACAGCATTTTTGCACTAACCGAACTGACAGACGGCGGTCATACACAAATTCCTAATATAATATTCCGTGAATTTACTCACATTATTCCGCCGAATAACAGCATTTTTGCACTAACCGAACTGACAGACGGCGGTCATACACAAATTCCTAATATAATATTCCGTGAATTTACTCACATTATTCCGCCGAATAACAGCATTTTTGCACTAACCGAACTGACAGACGGCGGTCATACACAAATTCCTAATATAATATTCCGTGAATTTACTCACATTATTCCGCCGAATAACAGCATTTTTGCACTAACCGAACTGACAGACGGCGGTCATACACAAATTCCTAATATAATATTCCGTGAATTTACTCACATTATTCCGCCGAATAACAGCATTTTTGCACTAACCGAACTGACAGACGGCGGTCATACACAAATTCCTAATATAATATTCCGTGAATTTACTCACATTATTCCGCCGAATAACAGCATTTTTGCACTAACCGAACTGACAGACGGCGGTCATACACAAATTCCTAATATAATATTCCGTGAATTTACTCACATTATTCCGCCGAATAACAGCATTTTTGCACTAACCGAACTGACAGACGGCGGTCATACACAAATTCCTAATATAATATTCCGTGAATTTACTCACATTATTCCGCCGAATAACAGCATTTTTGCACTAACCGAACTGACAGACGGCGGTCATACACAAATTCCTAATATAATATTCCGTGAATTTACTCACATTATTCCGCCGAATAACAGCATTTTTGCACTAACCGAACTGACAGACGGCGGTCATACACAAATTCCTAATATAATATTCCGTGAATTTACTCACATTATTCCGCCGAATAACAGCATTTTTGCACTAACCGAACTGACAGACGGCGGTCATACACAAATTCCTAATATAATATTCCGTGAATTTACTCACATTATTCCGCCGAATAACAGCATTTTTGCACTAACCGAACTGACAGACGGCGGTCATACACAAATTCCTAATATAATATTCCGTGAATTTACTCACATTATTCCGCCGAATAACAGCATTTTTGCACTAACCGAACTGACAGACGGCGGTCATACACAAATTCCTAATATAATATTCCGTGAATTTACTCACATTATTCCGCCGAATAACAGCATTTTTGCACTAACCGAACTGACAGACGGCGGTCATACACAAATTCCTAATATAATATTCCGTGAATTTACTCACATTATTCCGCCGAATAACAGCATTTTTGCACTAACCGAACTGACAGACGGCGGTCATACACAAATTCCTAATATAATATTCCGTGAATTTACTCACATTATTCCGCCGAATAACAGCATTTTTGCACTAACCGAACTGACAGACGGCGGTCATACACAAATTCCTAATATAATATTCCGTGAATTTACTCACATTATTCCGCCGAATAACAGCATTTTTGCACTAACCGAACTGACAGACGGCGGTCATACACAAATTCCTAATATAATATTCCGTGAATTTACTCACATTATTCCGCCGAATAACAGCATTTTTGCACTAACCGAACTGACAGACGGCGGTCATACACAAATTCCTAATATAATATTCCGTGAATTTACTCACATTATTCCGCCGAATAACAGCATTTTTGCACTAACCGAACTGACAGACGGCGGTCATACACAAATTCCTAATATAATATTCCGTGAATTTACTCACATTATTCCGCCGAATAACAGCATTTTTGCACTAACCGAACTGACAGACGGCGGTCATACACAAATTCCTAATATAATATTCCGTGAATTTACTCACATTATTCCGCCGAATAACAGCATTTTTGCACTAACCGAACTGACAGACGGCGGTCATACACAAATTCCTAATATAATATTCCGTGAATTTACTCACATTATTCCGCCGAATAACAGCATTTTTGCACTAACCGAACTGACAGACGGCGGTCATACACAAATTCCTAATATAATATTCCGTGAATTTACTCACATTATTCCGCCGAATAACAGCATTTTTGCACTAACCGAACTGACAGACGGCGGTCATACACAAATTCCTAATATAATATTCCGTGAATTTACTCACATTATTCCGCCGAATAACAGCATTTTTGCACTAACCGAACTGACAGACGGCGGTCATACACAAATTCCTAATATAATATTCCGTGAATTTACTCACATTATTCCGCCGAATAAGAGCATTTTTGCACTAACCGAACTGACAGACGGCGGTCATACACAAATTCCTAATATAATATTCCGTGAATTTACTCACATTATTCCGCCGAATAACAGCATTTTGCACTAACCGAACTGACAGACGGCGGTCATACACAAATTCCTAATATTATATTCCGTGAATTTACTCACATTATTCCACGGAATAACAGCATTTGTGCACAAAGCTGACTGACAGACGGCGGTCATACACATATACGTAATATAATATTCCGTCAATTTACTCACATTATTCCGCCGAATAACAGCATTTTGCACTAACCGAACTGACAGACGGCGGTCATACACAAATTCCTAATATAATATTCCGTGAATCTACTTACATTATTCCGCTGAATATTAGCATTTTTGCACTAACCGACGTGACAGACGGCGGTCATACACAAATACCTAATATAATATTCTGTGAATTTACTCACATTATTCCGCCGAATAACAGCATTTTTGCACTAATCGAACTGACAGACGGCGGTCATACACAAATTAGTAATAGAATATTCCGTGAATTTACTCACATTATTCCGCCGAATAACAGAGTTTTGCATCAACCGAACTGACAGACGGCGGTCATTCACAAATTCCTAATATAATATTCCGTAAATTTACTCACATTATTCCGTTGAATAAGAGCAATATTCCACTAATCGATGTGACAGACGGCGATCATGCACAAATTCCTAATATAATTTTCCGTGAATATACTCACGTTATTCCACAGAATAACAGCATTTGTGCACTAATAGAACTGACAGACGGCGGTCATACACAAATACCTAATATAATATTCCGTGCATTTACTCACATTATTCCGCCGAATAACAGCATTATTGCACTAACCGAACTGACTGACGGCGGTCATACACCTACTCATAATATAATATTCCGTGAATTTACTTACATTATTCCGCCGAATAACAGCATTTTTGCACTAAGTGAGCAGACAGACGGCGGTCAAAAACAAATTCCTAATATAATATTCCGTGAATTTACTCACATTATTCAGCCGAATAACAGCATTTCTGCACTAACCGAAATGACTGACGGCGGTCATACACAAATTCCTACGATAATATTCCGTCAATTTGCTCACATTATTCCGCCGAATAACAGCATTTCTGCACTAACCGAATTGACAGACGGCGGTCATAGACAAATTCCTCATATGATATTCCGTGAATTTACTCTTATTATTCCGCCGAATAACAGCATATTTGCACTAACCGAACTGACAGACGGCGGTGATACACAAATACCTAATATAATATTCCGTGAATCTACTTACATTATTCCGCAGAATATTAGCATTTTTGCACTAACCGACGTGACAGACGGCGGTCATACACAAATACCTAATATAATATTCCGTGAATTTACTCTTATTATTCCGCCGAATAACAGCATTTTTGCACTAACCGAACTGACAGACGGTGGTCATACACAAATTCCTAATATTATATTCCGTGAATATACTCACATTATTCCACGGAATAACAGCATTTGTGCACTAACCGAACTGACAGACGGCGGTCATACACAAATACCTAATATAATATTCCGTGCATTTTCTCACATTATTCCCCCGAATAACAGCATTATTGCACTAACCGAACTGACTGACGGCGGTCATACACCTACTCCTAATATAATATTCCGTGAATTTACTTACATTATTCCGCCGAATAAAAGCATTTTTGCACTAAGTGAACAGACAGACGGCGGTCATAAACAAATACCTAATATAATATTCCGTGAATTTACTCACATTATTCCGCCGAATAACAGTATTTTTGCACTAACCGAAATGACAGACGGCGGTCATACACAAATTCCTAATAAAATATTCCGTGAATTTGCTCACATTATTCCGCCGAATAACAGCATTTCTGCACTATCCAAACGGACAGACGGCGGTCATACACAAATTCCTCATATGATATTCCGTGAATTTACTCACATTATTCCACCGAATAACAGAATTTTGCACTAACCTTTGTGACAGACGGCGGTCATAAACAAATACCTAATATAATATTCCGTGAATTTTCTCACATTATTCCGCCGAATAACAGCATTTTTGCACTAACCGAACTGGTAGACGGCGGTCATACAGAAATTCCTAATATAATATTCCGTGAATTTACTCACATTATTCCGCGGAATAACAGCATTTCTGCACTAACCGAACTGACAGACGGCGGTCATACACAAATTCCTCATATGATATTCCGTGAATTTACTCACATTATTCCACCGAATAACAGCATTTTGCTCTAACCTTTGTGACAGACTGCGGTCATACACAAATTCCTCATATGATATTCCGTGAATTTACTCACATTATTCCACCGAATAACAGCATTTTGCACTAACCTTTGTGACAGACGGCGGTCATACACAAATTCCTAATATAATATTCCGCGAATTTACTGACATTATTCCGCCGAATAACAGCATTTTTGCACTAACCGAACTGACAGACGGCGGTCATACACACACTCCTAATATAATATTCCGTGAATTTACTTACATTACTCCGCCTAATAACAGCATTTTTGCACTAAGTGAACTGACAGACGGCGGTCATACACAAATTCCTAATATAATATTCCGTGAATTTACTCACATTATTCCGCCAAATAACAGCACTGTTGCAGTAATCGAACTGACGGACGGCCGTCATACACAAATTCCTCATATGATATTCCGAGAATTTACTCACATTATTCCACCGAATAACAGCATTTTGCACCAGCCTTTGTGACAGACGGCGGCCATACACACACACCTAATATAACATTCCGTGAATTTACTCACAATACTCCGACGAATAACAGCATTTTTGCACTAACCGAACTGACAGACGGCGGTCATACACAAACTCCTAATATAATATTCCGTGAATTTACTTACATTATTCCGCCGAATAACAGCATTTTTGCACTAAGTGAACAGACAGACGGCGGTCATAAACAAATTCCTAATATAATATTCCGTGAATTTACTCAAATTATTCCGCCGAACAACAGTATTTTCGCACTAACCGAAATGACAGACGGCGGTCATACACAAATTCCTAATATAATATTCCGTGAATTTACTCACATTATTCCGCCGAATAACAGCATTTTTGCACTAACCGAACTGACAGACGGCGGTCATACACAAATACCTAATATAATATTCCGTGAATTTACTCACATTATTCCGCCGAATAACAGCATTTTTGCACTAACCGAACTGACAATCGGCGGTCAGACAAAAATTCCTAATATAATATTCCGTGAATTTACTCACATTATTCCGCGGAGTAACAGAATTTATGCACAAATCGATGTGACAGACGTCGGTCATACACAAATTTCTAATATAATATTCCGTGAATTTACTCACATTATTCCGCCCAATAACAGCATTTTTGCACTACCCGATGTGACAGACGGCGTTCATACACAAATTCCTAATTTAATATTCCGTGAATTTACTCATAAACTTCCGCCGTATAAGAGCATTTTTGCACTAAACAAACTGACAGACGGCTGTAATACTCAAATTCCTAATATAATATTCCGTGAATTTACTCACATTATTCCGCAGAATAACAGCATTTTTGCACTAACTTTTGTTACAGACCGCGGTCATAAACAGATACCTAATATAATATTCCGTGAATTTACTCACACTATTCCGCCGAATAACAGCATTTTTGCACTAACCGAACTGACAGACGGCGGTCATACACAAATTCCTAATATAATATTCCGTGAATTTACTCTTATTATTCCGCCAAATAACAGCATTTTTGCACTAAGTGAACAGACAGACGGCGGTCATAAACAAATTCCTAATATAATATTCCGTGAATTTACTCACATTATTCCGCCGAATAACAGCATTTTTGCACTAACCGAAATGACAGACGGCGGTCATACACAAATTCCTAATATAATTTTCCGTGAATTTACTCTTATTATTCCGCCGAATAACAGCATTTTTGCACTAAGTGAACTGACAGACGGCGGTCATAAACAAATTCCTAATATAATATTCCGTGAATTTGCTCACATTATTCCGCCGAATAACAGCATTTTTGCACTAACCGAACTGGTAGACGGCGGTCATACAGAAATTCCTAATATAATATTCCGTGAATTTACTCACATTATTCCGAGGAATAACAGCATTTCTGCACTAACCGATCTGACAGACGGCGGTCATACACAAATTCCTAATATGACATTCCGTGAATTTACTCACATTATTCCACCGAATAACAGCATTTTGCACTAACCTTTGTGACAGACGGCGGTCATACACAAATTCCTCATATGATATTCCGTGAATTTACTCACATTATTCCACCGAATAACAGCATTTTGCACTAACCTTTGTGACAGACGGCGGTCATACACAAATTCCTAATATAATATTCCGCGAATTTACTGACATTATTCCGCCGAATAAGAGCATTTTTGCACTAACCGAACTGACAGACGGCGGTCATACACAAATTTCTAATATAATATTCCGTGAATTTACTCACATTATTCCGCCCAATAACAGCATTTTTGCACTACCCGATGTAACAGACGGCGGTCATACACAAATTCCTAATATAATATTCCGTGAATTTACGCATAATATTCCGCCGTATAAGAGCATTTTTGCACTAAACAAACTGACAGACTGCTGTAATGCTCACATACCTAATATAATATTCTATGAATTTAGTCACATTATTCCGCCGAATAGCAGCATTTTTGCACGAAGTGAGAAGACAGACGGCGGTCAAAAACAAATTCCTAATATAAAATTCCGTGAATTTACTGACATTATTCCGCCAAATAACAGTATTTTTGTACTAACCGAAATGACAAACGGCGGTTATACACAAATACCTAATATAATATTCCGTGAATTTACTCACATTATTCCACCGAATAACAGCATTTTGCACTAACCTTTGTGACAGACAGCAGTCATACTCAAATAACTAATATAATATTCCGTGAATTTGCTCACATTATTCCGCCGAATAACAGCATTTCTGCACTAACCGAACTGACGGACGGCGGTCATACACAAATTCCTCATATGATATTCCGTGAATTTGCTCACATTTTTCCACGGAATAACAGCATTTTGCACTAACCTTTGTGACAGACGGCGGTCATACACAAATTTCTAATATAGTATTCCGTGAATTAACTCACATTATTCCGCCCAATAACAGCTAATTTGCACTACCCGATGTAACAGACGGCAGTCATACACAAACTCCTAATATAATATTCCGTGAATTTACGCATAATATTCCGCCGTATAAGAGCATTTTTGCACTAAACAAACTGACAGACTGCTGTAATACTCACATACCTAATATAATATTCTATGAATTTAGTCACATTATTCCGCCGAATAACAGCATTTTTGCACTAACCGAACTGACAGACGGCGGTCATGCACAAATTCCTAATATAATATTCCGTGAATTTACTCACATTATTCCGCCGAATAACAGCATTTTTTCACTAATCGAACTGAAAAAGGGCGGTCATACACAAATTCCTAATAGAATATTCCGTGAATTTACTCATATTATTCCGCCGAATAACAGCATTTATGCACTAAATCATGTGACACCCGGCGGTAATACACAAATTCCTAATAGAATTTTCATTGAATTTACTCACATTACTCCGCCGTTTAACAGCATTTTTGCACCAACCGAACTGACAGACGGCGGTCATACACAAATTCCTGAAATAATATTCCGTGAATTTACTCACATTATTCCGCCGAATAACAGCATTTTTGCACTAACTGAACTGACAGAATGCGGTCATACACAAATTCCTAATAATATATTCCGTCAATTTACTCACATTATTCCGCCCAATAACATCATTTTTGCACTAACTGAACTGACAGAATGCGGTCATACACAAATTCCTAATAATATATTCCGTCAATTTACTCACATTATTCCGCCGAAGAACAGCATTTTTGCAATAACCTTTGTGGCAGACGGCGGTCATATACAAATTTCTTATATAATATTCCGTGAATTTACTCACATTATTCCGCCGAATAACAGCATTTTTGCACTAACTGAACTGACAGAATGCGGTCATACACAAATTCCTAATAATATATTCCGTCAATTTACTCACATTATTCCGCCGAAGAACAGCATTTTTGCAATAACCTTTGTGGCAGACGGCGGTCATATACAAATTTCTTATATAATATTCCGTGAATTTACTCACATTATTCCGCCGAATAACAGCATTTTTGCACTAACCGAACTGACAGACGGCGGTCATACACAAATTCCTAATATAATATTCCGTGAATTTACTCACATTATTCCGCCGAAGAACAGCATTTTTGCACTAACCGTTGTGGCAGACGGCGGTCATACACAAATTCCTTATATAATATTCCGTGAATTTACTCACATTATTCCGCCGAATAACAGCATTTTTGCACTAACCGAACTGACAGACGGCGGTCATACACAAATTCCTAATATAATATTCCGTGAATTTGCTCACAGTATTCCACGGAATAACAGCATTTTTGCACTAACAGATGAGACAAACGACGGTCATACACAAAATCCTAATATTATATTTCGTTAATTTACACACATTATTCCGCCGAAGAACAGCATTTTTCCAAAAACTGAACTGACGGACGGCGGTCATACACAAATTCGTAATATAATATTTCGTTATTCTACTTACATTATTCCATGGAATAACAGCATTTTTGCACTAAACGAATTGACAGACGGCGGTCATACACAAATTCCTAATATAATATTCCGTGAATCTACTTACATTATTCCGCTGAATAACAGCATTTTTGCACTAACCGATGTGACAGACGGCGGTCATACACAAATACCTAATATAATATTCTGTGAATTTACTCACATTATTCCGCCGATTAACAGCATTTTTGCACTAAACGAGCTGACAGACGGCGGGCATACACAAATTAGTAATAGAATATTCCGTGAATTTACTCACATTATTCCGCCGAATAACAGCATTTTTGCATCAACCGAACTGACAGACGGCGGTCATACACAAATTCCAAATATAATATTCCGTGAATTTACTCACATTATTCCGCGGAATAACAGAATTTATGCAAAAATCGATGTGACAGACGGCGGTCATACACAAATTCCTAATATAATATTCCGTGAATTTACTCTTATTATTCCGCCGAATAACAGCATTTTTGCACTAACCGAACTGACAGACGGCGGTCATACACAAATTCCTAATATAATATTCCGTGAATTTACTCACATTATTCCGCCGTATAAGAGCATTTTTGCACTAAACAAACTGACAGACGGCGGTCATACACAAATACCTAATATAATATTCCGTGAATTTAGTCACATTATTCCGCCGAATAACAGCATTTTTGCACTAACCGAACTGACAGACGGCGGTCATGCACAAATTCCTAATATAATATTCCGTGAATTTACTCACATTATTCCGCCGAATAACAGCATTTTTTCACTAATCGAACTGAAAAAGGGCGGTCATACACAAATTCCTAATAGAATATTCCGTGAATTTACTCATATTATTCCGCCGAATAACAGCATTTATGCACTAAATGATGTGACACACGGCGGTAATACACCAATTCCTGAAATAAAATTCCGTGAATTTACTCACATTATTCCGCCGAAGAACAGCATTTTTGCAATAACTTTTGTGGCAGACGGCGGTCATATACAAATTTCTTATATAATATTCCGTGAATTTACTCACATTATTCCGCCGAATAACAGCATTTTTGCTCTAACCGACCTGAAAGACGGCGGTCATACACAAATTCCTAAAATAATATTCCGTGAATTTACTCACATTATTCCGCCCAATAACATCATTTTTGCACTAACCCAACTGAGAGACAGCGGTCATACACAAGTTCCTAATATAATATTCCGTGAATTTACTCACAATATTCCACGGAATAACAGCATTTTTGCACTAACCTATGAGACAAACGACGGTCATACACAAAATCCTAATATTATATTTCGTTAATTTACACACATTATTCCGCCGAAGAACAGCATTTTTCCAAAAACTGAACTGACGGACGGCGGTCATACACAAATTCCTAATATAATATTGCGTTATTCTACTTACATTATTCCATGGAATAACAGCATTTTTGCACTAAACGAACTGACAGACGGCGGTCATACACAAATTCCTAATATAATATTCCGTGAATCTACTTACATTATTCCATGGAATAACAGCATTTTTGCACAAACCGAACTGACAGACGGCGGTCATACACAAATTCCTAATATAATATTCCGTGAATTTATTCACATAATACCGCCAAATAACAGCATGTTTGCACTAACCGAACTGACAGACGGCGGTCATACACAAATTCCTAATATAATATTCCGTGAATCTACTTACATTATTCCATGGAATAACAGCATTTTTGCACTAACCGAACTGACAGACGGCGGTCATACACAAATTCCTAATATAATATTCCGTGAATTTACTCACATTATTCCGCGGAATAACAGCATTTGTGCACTAACCGAACTGACAGACGGCGGTCATACACAAATTCCTAATATAATATTCCGTGAATTTACTCACATTATTCCGCGGAATAACAGCATTTTTGCACAACCCAAACTGACAGACGGCGGTCATACACAAATTAGTAATAGAATATTCCGTGAATTTACTCACATTATTCCGCCGAATAACAGCATTTTTGCATCAACCGAACTGACAGACGGCGGTCATACACAAATTCCTAATATAATATTCCGTAAATTTACTCACATTATTCCGCTGAATAAGAGCAATTTTGCACTAACCGATGTGACAGACGGCGGTCATACACAAATTCCTAATATAATTTTCCGTGAATTTACTCTTATTATTCCGCCGAATAACAGCATTTTTGCACTAACCGCACTGACAGATGGTGGTCATACACAAATTCCTAATATAATATTCCGTGAATTTACTCACATTATTCCGCCGAATAACAGCATTTTGCACTAACCGAACTGACAGACGGCGGTCATACACAAATTCCTAATATAATATTCCGTGAATTTACTCACATTATTCCGCCGAATAACAGCATTTTTGCACTAACCGAACTGACAGACGGCGGTCATACACAAATTCCTAATATAATATTCCGTGAATTTACTCACATTATTCCGCCGAATAACAGCATTTTTGCACTAACCGAACTGACAGACGGCGGTCATACACAAATTCCTAATATAATATTCCGTGAATTTACTCACATTATTCCGCCGAATAACAGCATTTTTGCACTAACCGAACTGACAGACGGCGGTCATACACAAATTCCTAATATAATATTCCGTGAATTTACTCACATTATTCCGCCGAATAACAGCATTTTTGCACTAACCGAACTGACAGACGGCGGTCATACACAAATTCCTAATATAATATTCCGTGAATTTACTCACATTATTCCGCCGAATAACAGCATTTTTGCACTAACCGAACTGACAGACGGCGGTCATACACAAATTCCTAATATAATATTCCGTGAATTTACTCACATTATTCCGCCGAATAACAGCATTTTTGCACTAACCGAACTGACAGACGGCGGTCATACACAAATTCCTAATATAATATTCCGTGAATTTACTCACATTATTCCGCCGAATAACAGCATTTTTGCACTAACCGAACTGACAGACGGCGGTCATACACAAATTCCTAATATAATATTCCGTGAATTTACTCACATTATTCCGCCGAATAACAGCATTTTTGCACTAACCGAACTGACAGACGGCGGTCATACACAAATTCCTAATATAATATTCCGTGAATTTACTCACATTATTCCGCCGAATAACAGCATTTTTGCACTAACCGAACTGACAGACGGCGGTCATACACAAATTCCTAATATAATATTCCGTGAATTTACTCACATTATTCCGCCGAATAACAGCATTTTTGCACTAACCGAACTGACAGACGGCGGTCATACACAAATTCCTAATATAATATTCCGTGAATTTACTCACATTATTCCGCCGAATAACAGCATTTTTGCACTAACCGAACTGACAGACGGCGGTCATACACAAATTCCTAATATAATATTCCGTGAATTTACTCACATTATTCCGCCGAATAACAGCATTTTTGCACTAACCGAACTGACAGACGGCGGTCATACACAAATTCCTAATATAATATTCCGTGAATTTACTCACATTATTCCGCCGAATAACAGCATTTTTGCACTAACCGAACTGACAGACGGCGGTCATACACAAATTCCTAATATAATATTCCGTGAATTTACTCACATTATTCCGCCGAATAACAGCATTTTTGCACTAACCGAACTGACAGACGGCGGTCATACACAAATTCCTAATATAATATTCCGTGAATTTACTCACATTATTCCGCCGAATAACAGCATTTTTGCACTAACCGAACTGACAGACGGCGGTCATACACAAATTCCTAATATAATATTCCGTGAATTTACTCACATTATTCCGCCGAATAACAGCATTTTTGCACTAACCGAACTGACAGACGGCGGTCATACACAAATTCCTAATATAATATTCCGTGAATTTACTCACATTATTCCGCCGAATAACAGCATTTTTGCACTAACCGAACTGACAGACGGCGGTCATACACAAATTCCTAATATAATATTCCGTGAATTTACTCACATTATTCCGCCGAATAACAGCATTTTTGCACTAACCGAACTGACAGACGGCGGTCATACACAAATTCCTAATATAATATTCCGTGAATTTACTCACATTATTCCGCCGAATAACAGCATTTTTGCACTAACCGAACTGACAGACGGCGGTCATACACAAATTCCTAATATAATATTCCGTGAATTTACTCACATTATTCCGCCGAATAACAGCATTTTTGCACTAACCGAACTGACAGACGGCGGTCATACACAAATTCCTAATATAATATTCCGTGAATTTACTCACATTATTCCGCCGAATAACAGCATTTTTGCACTAACCGAACTGACAGACGGCGGTCATACACAAATTCCTAATATAATATTCCGTGAATTTACTCACATTATTCCGCCGAATAACAGCATTTTTGCACTAACCGAACTGACAGACGGCGGTCATACACAAATTCCTAATATAATATTCCGTGAATTTACTCACATTATTCCGCCGAATAACAGCATTTTTGCACTAACCGAACTGACAGACGGCGGTCATACACAAATTCCTAATATAATATTCCGTGAATTTACTCACATTATTCCGCCGAATAACAGCATTTTTGCACTAACCGAACTGACAGACGGCGGTCATACACAAATTCCTAATATAATATTCCGTGAATTTACTCACATTATTCCGCCGAATAACAGCATTTTTGCACTAACCGAACTGACAGACGGCGGTCATACACAAATTCCTAATATAATATTCCGTGAATTTACTCACATTATTCCGCCGAATAACAGCATTTTTGCACTAACCGAACTGACAGACGGCGGTCATACACAAATTCCTAATATAATATTCCGCGAATTTACTCACATTATTCCGCCGAATAACAGCATTTTTGCACTAACCGAACTGACAGACGGCGGTCATAAACAAATTCCTAATATAATATTCCGTGAATTTACTCACATTATTCCACTGAATAATAGCATTTCTGCACTAACCGAACAGACAGACGGCGGTCATAAACAAATTCCTAATATAATATTCCGCGAATTTACTCACATTATTCCACTGAATAATAGCATTTCTGCACTAACCGAACAGACAGACGGCGGTCATAAACAAATTCCTAATATAATATTCCGTGAATTTACTCACATTATTCCGCCGAAGAACAGCATTTTTGCACTAACCTTTGTGACAGACGGCAGTCATACACAAATTCCTAATATAAAATTCCGTGAATTTACTCACATTATTCCGCCGAAGAACAGCATTTTTGCACTAACCTTTGTGACAGACGGCAGTCATACACAAATTCCTAATATAATATTCCGTGAATTTACTGACATTATTCCGCCGAATAAGAGCATTTTTGCACTAACCGAACTGACAGACGGCAGTCATACACAAATTCCTAATATAATATTCCGTGAATTTACTCACATTATTCCGCCGAATAAGAGCATTTTTGCACTAACCGAACAGACAGACGGCGGTCATAAACAAATTCCTAATATAATATTCCGTGAATTTACTCACATCATTCCGCCGAATAACAGCATTTTTGCACTAACCGAACAGACAGACGGCGGTCATAAACAAATTCCTAATATAATATTCCGCGAATTTACTCACATTATTCCACTGAATAATAGCATTTCTGCACTAACCGAACAGACAGACGGCGGTCATAAACAAATTCCTAATATAATATTCCGTGAATTTACTCACATTATTCCACTGAATAATAGCATTTCTGCACTAACCGAACTGACAGACGGCGGTCATACACAAATTCCTAATATAATATTCCGTGAATTTACTCACATTATTCCACTGAATAACAGCATTTTTGCACTAACCGAACTGACAGACGGCGGTCATACACAAATTCCTAATATAATATTCCGCGAATTTACTCACATTATTCCACTGAATAATAGCATTTTTGCACTAACCGAACAGACAGACGGCGGTCATAAACAAATTCCTAATATAATATTCCGCGAATTTACTCACATTATTCCACTGAATAATAGCATTTTTGCACTAACCGAACTGACAGACGGCGGTCATACACAAATTCCTAATATAATATTCCGCGAATTTACTCACATTATTCCGCCGAATAACAGCATTTTTGCACTAACCGAACTGACAGACGGCGGTCATACACAAATTCCTAATATAATATTCCGTGAATTTACTCACATTATTCCACTGAATAACAGCATTTTTGCACTAACCGAACTGACAGACGGCGGTCATAAACAAATTCCTAATATAATATTCCGTGAATTTACTCACATTATTCCGCCGAATAACAGCATTTTTGCACTAACCGAACTGACAGACGGCGATCATACACAAATTCCTAATATAATATTCCGCGAATTTACTCACATTATTCCACTGAATAATAGCATTTCTGCACTAACCGAACAGACAGACGGCGGTCATAAACAAATTCCTAATATAATATTCCGTGAATTTACTCACATTATTCCGCCGAATAACAGCATTTTTGCACTAACCGAACTGACAGACGGCGGTCATACACAAATTCCTAATATAATATTCCGTGAATTTACTCACATTATTCCGCCGAATAACAGCATTTTTGCACTAACCGAACTGACAGACGGCGGTCATACACAAATTCCTAATATAATATTCCGTGAATTTACTCACATTATTCCGCCGAATAACAGCATTTTTGCACTGACCGAACTGACAGACGGCGGTCATGTACAAATTCCTAATATAATATTCCTTGAATTTACTCATATCATTCCCCCAAATAACAGCATTTTTGCACTAACCGAACTGACAGACGGCGGTCATACACAAATTCCTAATATAATATTCCGTGAATTTACTCACATTATTCCGCCGAAGAACAGCATTTTTGCACTAACCGAACTGACAGACGGCGGTCATACACAAATTCCTAATATAATATTCCGTGAATTTACTCACATTATTCCGCCGAAGAACAGCATTTTTGCACTAACCTTTGTGACAGACGGCAGTCATACACAAATTCCTAATATAATATTCCGTGAATTTACTCACATTATTCCGCCGAATAACAGCATTTTTGCACTAACCGAACTGACAGACGGCGGTCATACACAAATTCCTAATATAATATTCCGTGAATTTACTCACATTATTCCGCCGAATAACAGCATTTTTGCACTAACCGAACTGACAGACGGCGGTCATACACAAATTCCTAATATAATATTCCGTGAATTTACTCACATTATTCCGCCGAATAACAGCATTTTTGCACTAACCGAACTGACAGACGGCGGTCATACACAAATTCCTAATATAATATTCCGTGAATTTACTCACATTATTCCGCCGAATAACAGCATTTTTGCACTAACCGAACTGACAGACGGCGGTCATACACAAATTCCTAATATAATATTCCGTGAATTTACTCACATTATTCCGCCGAATAACAGCATTTTTGCACTAACCGAACTGACAGACGGCGGTCATACACAAATTCCTAATATAATATTCCGTGAATTTACTCACATTATTCCGCCGAATAACAGCATTTTTGCACTAACCGAACTGACAGACGGCGGTCATACACAAATTCCTAATATAATATTCCGTGAATTTACTCACATTATTCCGCCGAATAACAGCATTTTTGCACTAACCGAACTGACAGACGGCGGTCATACACAAATTCCTAATATAATATTCCGTGAATTTACTCACATTATTCCGCCGAATAACAGCATTTTTGCACTAACCGAACTGACAGACGGCGGTCATACACAAATTCCTAATATAATATTCCGTGAATTTACTCACATTATTCCGCCGAATAACAGCATTTTTGCACTAACCGAACTGACAGACGGCGGTCATACACAAATTCCTAATATAATATTCCGTGAATTTACTCACATTATTCCGCCGAATAACAGCATTTTTGCACTAACCGAACTGACAGACGGCGGTCATACACAAATTCCTAATATAATATTCCGTGAATTTACTCACATTATTCCGCCGAATAACAGCATTTTTGCACTAACCGAACTGACAGACGGCGGTCATACACAAATTCCTAATATAATATTCCGTGAATTTACTCACATTATTCCGCCGAATAACAGCATTTTTGCACTAACCGATGTGACAGACGGCGGTCATACACAAATTCCTAATATAATATTCCGTGAATTTACTCACATTATTCCGCCGAATAACAGCATTTTTGCACTAACCGAACTGACAGACGGCGGTCATACACAAATTCCTAATATAATATTCCGTGAATTTACTCACATTATTCCGCCGAATAACAGCATTTTTGCACTAACCGAACTGACAGACGGCGGTCATACACAAATTCCTAATATAATATTCCGTGAATTTACTCACATTATTCCGCCGAATAACAGCATTTTTGCACTAACCGAACTGACAGACGGCGGTCATACACAAATTCCTAATATAATATTCCGTGAATTTACTCACATTATTCCGCCGAATAACAGCATTTTTGCACTAACCGAACTGACAGACGGCGGTCATACACAAATTCCTAATATAATATTCCGTGAATTTACTCACATTATTCCGCCGAATAAGAGCATTTTTGCACTAACCGATGTGACAGACGGCGGTCATACACAAATTCCTAATATAATATTCCGTGAATTTACTCACATTATTCCGCCGAATAACAGCATTTTTGCACTAACCGAACTGACAGACGGCGGTCATACACAAATTCCTAATATAATATTCCGTGAATTTACTCACATTATTCCGCCGAATAACAGCATTTTTGCACTAACCGAACTGACAGACGGCGGTCATACACAAATTCCTAATATAATATTCCGTGAATTTACTCACATTATTCCACGGAATAACAGCATTTTTGCACTAACCGAACTGACAGACGGCGGTCATACACAAATACCTAATATAATATTCCGTGAATTTACTCACATTATTCCGCCGAATAACAGCATTTTTGCACTAACCGAACTGACAGACGGCGGTCATACACAAATTCCTAATATAATATTCCGTGAATTTACTCACATTATTCCGCTGAATAACAGCATTTTTGCACTAACCGACGTGACAGACGGCGGTCATACACAAATACCTAATATAATATTCCGTGAATTTACTCACATTATTCCGCCGAATAACAGCATTTTTGCACAACCCAAACTGACAGACGGCGGTCATACACAAATTCCTAATATAATATTCCGTAAATTTACTCACATTATTCCGTTGAATAAGAGCAATTTTGTACTTACCGATGTGACAGACGGCGGTCATACACAAATTCCTAATATAATATTCCGTGAATTTACTCACATCATTCCGCCAAATAACAGCATTTTTGCACTAACCTTTGTGACAGACGGCGGTCATACACAAATTCCTAATATAATATTCCGTGAATTTACTCACATTATTCCGCCGAATAACAGCATTTTTGCACTAACCGAACAGACAGACGGCGGTCATACACAAATTCCTAAAATAATATTCCGTGAATTTACTCACATTATTCCGCCGAATAATATCATTTTTGCACTAACCGAACTGCGAGGCAGCGGTCATACACAATTTCCTAATATAATATTCCGTGAATTTACTCACATTATTCCGCCGAATAATATCATTTTTGCACTAACCGAACTGCGAGGCAGCGGTCATACACTATTCCTAATATAATATTCCGTGAATTTACCCATATTATTCCACGAAATAACAGCATTTTTGCACTAACCGATGTGACAGTCGGCTGTCATACACAAATTCCTAATTTAATATTACGTGAATTTAATCACATTATTCCGCCCAAGAACAGTATATTTCCACAAACCGAACTGACAGACGGCGCTCATACACAAATTCCTAATATAATATTCCGCGAATTTACTCACATCATTCCGGCAAATAACAGCATTTTTGCACTAAACGAACTGACAGACGGCGGTCAAACACAAATTCCTAATATAATATTCCGTGAATCTACTTACATTATTCCATGGAATAACAGCATTTTTGCACTAACCGAACTGACAGACGGCGGTCATACACAAATTCCTAATATAATATTCCGTGAATTTACTCACATTATTCCGCCGAAGAACAGCATTTTTCCACAAACCTTTGTGGCAGACGGCGGTCATATACAAATACCTAATATAATATTCCGTGAATTTACTCACATTATTCCGACAAATAACAGCATTTTTGCACTAACCGAACTGAAAGACGGCGGTCATACACAAATTCCTAATAGAATATTCCGTGAATTTACTCATATTATTCCGCTGAATAACAGCATTTATGCTCTAAACGATGTGACACACGGATGTCATACACAAATTCCTAATAGAATTTTCATTGAATTTACTCACATTACTCCGCCTTTTAAGACCATTTTTGCACTAACCGAAATGACAGACGGCGTTTATACGCAAATCCCTAATATAATATTTCGTGAAGTTACTGACATTATTCCGCCGAATAACAGCATTTTTGCACTAACCAAACTAACAGATGGCGGTCATACACAAATTCCTAAAATAATATTCCGTTAATTTACTCACATTATTCCGCCGAAAAACAGCCTTTTTGCAGTAACGGATGTGACAGACGGCGGTCATACACAAATTCCTAATATAATATTCCGTGAATTTACTCATATTATTGCGCCGAATAACATCATTTTTACACTAACCATACTGAGAGACTGCGGTCATACACAAAATCCTAATGTTATATTCCGTGAATTTACTCACATTATAACGCCGAAGAACAGCATTTTTCCAATAACCTTTGTGGTAGACGGCGGTCATATACAAAATTCTAATATAATATTCCGTGAATTTACTCACATTATTCCGCCGAATAACAGCATTTTTGCACTAACCGAACTGAGAGACGGCGGTCATACACAAATTCCTAATATAATATTCCGTGAATTTACTCACATTATTCCACCGAATAACAGCATTTTGCACTAAACCTTGTGACAGACGACAGTCATACACAAATACCTAATATAATATTCCGTGAATTTACGCACATTAATCAGCCGATTAACAGCATTTTTGCACTAATTGAACTGACAGACGGCGGTCATACACAAATTCCTAATATAATATTCCGTGAATTTACTCACATTATTCCACCGAATAACAGCATTTTGCACTAACCTTTGTGACAGACAGCGGTCATACTCAAATACCTAATATAATATTCCGTGAATTTGCTCACAGTATTCCGCCGAATAACAGCATTTTTGCACTAACCGAACTGAGAGACGGCAGTCATGCACGAATTCCTAATATAATATTCCGTGAATTTACTCACATTATTCCGCGGAATAACAGAATTAATGCACAAATCGATGTGACAGACGTCGGTCCTGCACAAATTTCTAATATAATATTCCGTAAATTTACTCACATTATTCCGCCCAATAACAGCATTTTTACACAACCCAATGTAATAGACGGCGGTCTTACACAAATTTCTAATATAATATTCCGTGAATTTAGTCACATTATTCCGCCGAATAAGAGCATTTTTGCACTAAACGTACTGACAGACGGCGGTCATAGACAAATTTATAATATAATATTCCGTGAATTTACTCACATTATTCCGCAGAATAACAGCATTTTTGCACTAACATTTGTGACAGACGGCGGTCATTAACAAATACCTAATATAATATTCCGTGAATTTAGTCACATAATTGCGCCGAATAACAGCAAATTTCCACTAACCGAACTGACTGACGGCGGCCTAATATAATATTCCGTGAATTTACTCACATTATTCCACCGAATAACAGCATTTTGCACTAATCCAACAGAAAAAGGGCGGTCATACACAAATTCCTAATAGAATATTCCGTGAATTTACTCAAATTATTCCGCCGAATAACATCATTTTTGCACTAACCGAACTGAGAGACGGCGGTCATACACAAGTTCCTAATAGAATTTTCGTTGAATTTACTCACATTACTCCGCCGTTTAAGAGCATTTTTGCACTAACCGAACTGACAGGCGGCGGTCATACGCAAATTCCTAATTTAATATTTCGTGAATATACTCACATTATTCCGCCGAATAACAGCATTTTAGCACTAACCGAACTGACAGACGGCGGTCATACACAAATTCCTAAAATAATATTCCGTGAATTTACTCACATTATTCCGCCGAATAACAGCATTTTTGCACTAACTGAACTGACAGAAGGCGGTCATACACAAATTCCTAATATAATATTCCGTGAATTTACTCACATTATTCCGCCGAATAACATCATTTTTGCACTAACCGAACTGAGAGACGGCGGTCATACACAAGTTCCTAATATTATATTCCGTGAATTTATTCACATTATTCCGCCGAAGAACAGCATTTTTGCAATAACCTTTGTGGCAGACGGCGGTCATATACAAATTTCTAATATAATATTCCGTGAATTTACTCACATTATTCCGCCGAATAACAGCATTTTTGCTCTAACCGAACAGACAGACGGCGGTCATACACAAATTCCTAAAATAATATTCCGTGAATTTACTCACATTATTCCGCCGAAGAACAGTATTTTTCCACAAACCGAACTGACAGACGGCGGTCATACACAAATTCCTAATATAATATTCCGTGAATTTACTCACATTATTCCGCCGAAGAACAGCATTTTTGCAATAACCTTTGTGGTAGACGGCGGTCATATACAAATTTCTAATATAATATTCCGCGAATTTACTCACATCATTCCGGCAAATAACAGCATATTTGCACTAACTGAACTGACAGAAGGCGGTCATACACAAATTCCTAATATAATATTCCGTGAATTTACTCACATTATTCCGCCGAATAACAGCATTTTTGCACTAACCGAACTGACAGACGGCGGTCATACACAAATTCCTAATATAATATTCCGTGAATTTACTCACATCATTCCGCCAAATAACAGCATTTTTGCACTAACCTTTGTGGCAGACGGCGGTCATATACAAATTTCTAATATAATATTCCGTGAATTTACTCACATTATTCCGCCGAATAACAGCATTTTTGCACTAACCGAACAGACAGACGGCGGTCATACACAAATTCCTAAAATAATATTCCGTGAATTTACTCACATTATTCCGCCGAATAATATCATTTTTGCACTAACCGAACTGCGAGGCAGCGGTCATACACAATTTCCTAATATAATATTCCGTGAATTTACCCATATTATTCCACGAAATAACAGCATTTTTGCACTAACCGATGTGACAGTCGGCGGTCATACAGAAATTCCTAATTTAATATTACGTGAATTTAATCACATTATTCCGCCGAAGAACAGTATTTTTCCACAAACCGAACTGACAGACGGCGCTCATACACAAATTCCTAATATAATATTCCGCGAATTTACTCACATCATTCCGGCAAATAACAGCATTTTTGCACCAAACGAACTGACAGACGGCGGTCAAACACAAATTCCTAATATAATATTCCGTTAATCTAGTTACATTATTCCGCGGAAAAACAGCATTTTTGCACAAACCGAACTGACAGACGGCGGTCATACACAAATTCCTAATATAATATTCCGTGAATTTACTCACATTATTCCGCCGAAGAACAGCATTTTTCCACAAACCTTTGTGGCAGACGGCGGTCATATACAAATACCTAATATAATATTCCGTGAATTTGCTCACATTATTCCGAAAAATAACAGCATTTTTGCACTTACCGAACTGACAGACGGCGGTCATACACAAATTCCTAATAGAATATTCCGTGAATTTACTCATATTATTCCGCCGAATAACAGCATTTTTGCACTAACCGAACTGACAGACGGCGGTCATACACAAATTCCTAATAGAATTTTCATTGAATTTACTCACATTACTCCGCCTTTTGAGACCATTTTTGCACTAACCGAACTGACAGACGGCGTTCATAAGCAAATTACCTAATATAATATTTCGTGAATTTACTGACATTATTCCGCCGAATAACAGCATTTTTGCACTAACCGAACTGACAGACGGCGGTCATACACAAATTCCTAAAATAATATTCCGTGAATTTACTCACATTATTCCGCCGAATAACAGCATTTTTGCAGTAACCGATGTGACAGACGGCGGTCATACACAAATTCCTAATATAATATTCCGTGAATTTACTCATATTATTGCGCTGAATAACATCATTTTTACACTAACCATACTGAGAGACTGCGGTCATACACAAATTCCTAATGTTATATTCCGTGAATTTACTCACATTATTCCGCCGAAGAACAGCATTTTTGCAATAAACTTGGTGGTAGACGGCGGTCATATACAAATTTCTAATATAATATTCCGTGAATTTACTCACATTATTCCGCCGAATAACAGCATTTTTGCACTAATCGAACTGACAGTATCTATGGTCATACACAAGTTCATAATATAATATTCCGTGAATTTACTTCCACATTATTCCGCAGAAAATGAAAGTATTTATGCACTAACTGATGTGATATATTTTATGGTCATACACAAATTCAATATAATATTCCGTGAATTTACTCACATTATTCCGCCGAATAACAGCATTTTTGCACTAACCGAACTGACAGACGGTGGTCATACACAAATTCCTAATATAATATTCCGTGAATTTACTCACATTATTCCACCGAATAACAGCATTTTGCACTAACCTTTGTGACAGACAGCGGTCATACTCAAATACCTAATATAATATTCCGTGAATTTGCTCACATTATTCCGCCGAATAACAGCATTTCTGCACTAACCGAACTGACAGACGGCGGTCATACACAAATTCCTAATATAATATTCCGTGAATTTACTCACATTATTCCACCGAATAACAGCATTTTGCACCAAACTTTGTGACACACGGCGGTCATAAACAAATACCTAATATAATATTCCGTGAATTTACTCACATTATTCTGCCGAATAACAGCATTTTTGCACTAACCGAACTGAGAGACGGCAGTCATGCACGAATTCCTAATATAATATTCCGTGAATTTACTCACATTATTCCGCGGAATAACAGAATTAATGCACAAATCGATGTGACAGACGTCGGTCATACACAAATTTCTAATATAATATTCCGTGAATTTACTCACATTATTCCGCCGAATAACAGCATTTTTGCACAACCCAATGTAACAGACGGCGGTCATACACAAATTCCTAATATAATATTCCGTGAATTTATTCATAATATTCCGCCGTTTAAGAGCATTTTTGCACTAAACAAGCTGACAGACGACTGTAATACTCAAATCCCTAATATAATATTCCGTAAATTTAGTCACATTATTCCGCCCAATAAAAGCATTTTTGCACTAAACGAACTGACAGACGGCGGTCATAGACAAATTCCTAATATAATATTCCGTGAATTTACTCACATTATTCCGCAGAATAACAGCATTTTTGCACTAACCTTTGTGACAGACGGCGGTCATAAACAAATACCTAATATAATATTCCGTGAATTTAGTCACATTATTCCGCCGAATAACAGCAATTTTCCACTAAACGAACTGACAGACGGCGGTCATACACAAATTCCATATATAATATTCCGTGAATTTACTCACATTATTCCGCCGAATAACAGCATTTTTGCACTAATCCAACAGAAAAAGGGCGGTCATACACAAATTCCTAATAGAATATTCCGTGAATTTACTCACATTATTCCGCCGAATAACAGCATTTTTGCATCAACCGAACTGACAGACGGCGTTCATACACAAATTCCTAATATAATATTCCGTAAATTTACTCACATTATTCCGCTAAATAAGAGCAATTTTGCAATAACCTATGTGACAGACGGCGGACATACACAAATTCCTAATATAATTTTCCGTGAATTTACTCACATTATTCCACGGAATAACAGCATTTTGCACTAACCTTTGTGACAGACGTCGGTCATACACAAATTCCTCATATGATATTCCGTGAATTTACTCACATTATTCCACCGAATAACAGCATTTTGCACTAACCTTTGTGACAGACGGCGGTCATACACAAATTCCTCATATGACATTCCGTGAATTTACTCACATTATTCCACCGAATAACAGCATTTTGCACTAACCTTTGTGACAGAAGTCGGTCATACACAAATTCCTCATATGATATTCCGTGAATTTACTCACATTATTCCACCGAATAACAGCATTTTGCACTAACCTTTGTGACAGACGGCGGTCATACACAAATTCCTAATATAATATTCCGTGAATCTACTTACATTATTCCGCTGAATAACAGCATTTTTGCACTAACCGAACTGACAGACGGCGGTCATACACAAATTCCTAATATAATATTCCGTGAATTTACTCACATTATTCCGCCGAATAACAGCATTTTTGCACTAACCGAACTGACAGACGGCGGTCATACACAAATTCCTAATATAATATTCCGTGAATTTACTCACATTATTCCGCCGAATAACAGCATTTTTGCACTAACCGAACTGACAGACGGCGGTCATACACAAATTCCTAATATAATATTCCGTGAATTTACTCACATTATTCCGCCGAATAACAGCATTTTTGCACTAACCGAACTGACAGACGGCGGTCATACACAAATTCCTAATATAATATTCCGTGAATTTACTCACATTATTCCGCCGAATAACAGCATTTTTGCACTAACCGAACTGACAGACGGCGGTCATACACAAATTCCTAATATAATATTCCGTGAATTTACTCACATTATTCCGCCGAATAACAGCATTTTTGCACTAACCGAACTGACAGACGGCGGTCATACACAAATTCCTAATATAATATTCCGTGAATTTACTCACATTATTCCGCCGAATAACAGCATTTTTGCACTAACCGAACTGACAGACGGCGGTCATACACAAATTCCTAATATAATATTCCGTGAATTTACTCACATTATTCCGCCGAATAACAGCATTTTTGCACTAACCGAACTGACAGACGGCGGTCATACACAAATTCCTAATATAATATTCCGTGAATTTACTCACATTATTCCGCCGAATAACAGCATTTTTGCACTAACCGAACTGACAGACGGCGGTCATACACAAATTCCTAATATAATATTCCGTGAATTTACTCACATTATTCCGCCGAATAACAGCATTTTTGCACTAACCGAACTGACAGACGGCGGTCATACACAAATTCCTAATATAATATTCCGTGAATTTACTCACATTATTCCGCCGAATAACAGCATTTTTGCACTAACCGAACTGACAGACGGCGGTCATACACAAATACCTAATATAATATTCCGTGCATTTTCTCACATTATTCCCTCGAATAACAGCATTATTGCACTAACCGGACTGCCTGACGGCGGTCATACACCTACTCCTAATATAATATTCCGTGAATTTACTTACATTATTCCGCCGAATAACAGCATTTTTGCACTAAGCGAACAGACAGACGGCGGTCATATACAAATTCCTAATATAATATTCCGTGAATTTACTCACATTATTCCGCCGAATAACAGTATTTTTGCACTAACCGAAATGACAGACGGCGGTCATACACAAATTCCTAATATAATATTCCGTGAATTTGCTCACATTATTCCGCCGAATAACAGCATTTCTGCACTAACCGAACTGACAGACGGCGGTCATACACAAATTCCTCATATGATATTCCGTGAATTTACTCACATTATTCCACCGAATAACAGCATTTTGCACTAACCTTTGTGACAGAAGGCGGTCATACACAAATTCCTCATATGATATTCCGTGAATTTACTCACATTATTCCACCGAATAACAGCATTTTGCACTAACCTTTATGGCAGACGGCGTTCATAAACAAATACCTAATATTATATTCCGTGAATTTACTCACATTATTCCGCCGAATAACAGCATTTTTGCACTAACCGAACTGGTAGACGGCGGTAATACAGAAATTCCTAATATAATATTCCGTGAATTTACTCACATTATTCCGCGGAATAACAGCATTTCTGCACTAACCGAACTGACAGACGGCGGTCATACACAAATTCCTCATATGATATTCCGTGAATTTACTCACATTATTCCACCGAATAACAGGATATGGCTCTAACCTTTGTGACAGACTGCGGTCATACACAAATTCCTAATATAATATTCCGTGAATTTACTAACATTATTCCGCGGAATAACGGCATTTTTGCACAACCCAAACTGACAGACGGCGGTCATACACAAATTATTAATAGAATATTCCTTGAATTTACTCACATTATTCCGCCGAATAACAGCATTTTTGCATCAACCGAACTGACAGACGGCGGTCATACACAAATTCCTAATATAATATTCCGTAAATTTACTCACATTATTCCGTTGAATAAGAGCAATTTTGCACTAACCGATGTGACAGACGGCGGTCATACACAAATTCCTAATATAATTTTCCGTGAGCTTACTCTTATTATTCCGCCGAATAACAGCATTTTTGCACAAACCGAACTGACAGACGGTGGTCATACACAAATTCCTAATATTATATTCCGTGAATAAACTCACGTTATTCCACGGAATAACAGCATTTTTGCACTAACCGAACTGATAGACTGTGTTGATACACAAATTCCTAATATTATATTCCGTGAATATACTCACGTTATTCCACAGAATAACAGCATTTGTGCACTAATAGAACTGACAGACGGCGGTCATACACAAATACCTAATATAATATTCCGTGCATTTACTCACATTATTCCGCCGAATAACAGCATTATTGCACTAACCGAACTGACTGACGGCGGTCATACACCTACTCATAATATAATATTCCGTGAATTTACTTACATTATTCCGCCGAATAACAGCATTTTTGCACTAAGTGAGCAGACAGACGGCGGTCAAAAACAAATTCCTAATATAATATTCCGTGAATTTACTCACATTATTCAGCCGAATAACAGTATTTTTGCACTAACCGAAATGAGTGACGGCGGTCATACACAAATTCCTACGATAATATTCCGTCAATTTACTCACATTATTCCGCCGAATAACAGCATTTTTGCACTAACCGAAATGACAGACGGCGGTCATACACAAATTCCTCATATGATATTCCGTGAATTTACTCACATTATTCCACCGAATAACAGCATTTTGCACTAACCTTTGTGACAGACGGCGGTCATAAACAAATACCTAATATAATATTCCGTGAATTTACTCACATTATTCCGCCGAATAACAGCATTTTTGCACTAACCGAACTGACAGACGGCGGTCATACACAAATTCCTAATATAATATTCCGTGAATTTACTCATATTATTCCACGGAATAACAGCATTTGTGCACTAACCGAACTGACAGACGGCGGTCATACACAAATACCTAATATAATATTCCGTGAATTTACTTACATTATTCCGCCGAATAAGAGCATTTTTGCACTAACCGAACTGACAGACGGCGGTCATACACAAATTCCTAATATAATATTCCGTGAATTTACTCACATTATTCCGCGGAATAACAGCATTTTTGCACTAACCGAACTGACAGACGGCGGTCATACACAAATTCCTAATATTATATTCCGTGAATTTACTCACATTATTCCACGGAATAACAGCATTTTTGCACTAACCGAACTGACTGACGGCGGTCATACACCTACTCCTAATATAATATTCCGTGAATTTACTTACATTATTCCGCCGAATAACAGCATTTTTGCACTAATGAACATGACAGACGGCGGTCATAAACAAATTCCTAATATAATATTACGTGAATTTACTCACATTATTCCGCCGAATAACAGTATTTTTGCACTAACCGAAATGACAGACTGCGGTCATACACAAATTCCTAATATAATATTCCGTGAATTTACTCACATTATTCCGCCGAATAACAGCATTTTTGCATTAACCGAACTGACAGACGGCGGTCATACACAAATTCCTAATATAATATTCCGTGAATTTACTCACATTATTCCGCGAATAACAGCATTTTGCACTAACCGATGTGACAGACGGTGGTCATACACAAATTCCTAATATAATATTCCGTGAATTTACTCACATTATTCCGCCGAATAACAGCATTTTTGCATCAACCGAACTGACAGACGGCGGTCATACACAAATTCCTAATATAATATTCCGTGAATTTACTCACATTATTCCGCTGCATTAGAGCAAATTTGCACTAACCGATGTGACAGACGGCGGTCATACACAAATTCCTAATATAATTTTCCGTGAATTTACTCTTATTATTCCGCCGAATAGGAGCATTTTTGCACTAACCGAACTGACAGACGGCGGTCATACACAAATTCCTAATATAATATTCCGTGAATTTACTTACATTATTCCGCCGAATAACAGCATTTTTGCACTAAGTGAACTGACAGACGGCGGTCATACACAAATTCCTAATATAATATTCCGTGAATTTACTCACATTATTCCGCCGAATAAAAATATTTTTGCACTAACCGAAATGACAGACGGCGGTCATACACAAATTCCTAATATAATATTCCGTGAATTTGCTCACATTATTCCGCCGAATAACAGCATTTCTGCACTAACCGAACTGACAGACGGCGGTCATACACAAATTCCTCATATGATATTCCGTGAATTTACTCACATTATTCCACCGAATAACAGCATTTTGCACTAACCTTTGTGGCAGACGGCGTTCATAAACAAATACCTAATATTATATTCCGTGAATTTTCTCACATTATTCCGCCGAATAACAGCATTTTTGCACTAACCGAACTGGTAGACGGCGGTAATACAGAAATTCCTAATATAATATTCCGTCAATTTACTTACATTATTCCGCGGAATAACAGCATTTCTGCACTAACCGAACTGGCAGACGGCGGTCATACACAAATTCCTCATATTTCATTCCGTGAATTTACTCACATTATTCCACCGAATAACAGCATTTTGCACTAACCTTTGTGACAGAAGGCGGTCATACACAAATTCCTCATATGATATTCCGTAAATTTACTCACATTATTCCACCGAATAACAGCATTTTGCACTAGCCTTTGTGACAGACGGCGGTCATACACAAATTCCTAATATAATATTCCGCGAATTTACTGACATTATTCCGCCGAATAACAGCATTTTTGCACTAAGTGAACTGACAGACGGCGGTCATACACAAATTCCTAATATAATATTACGTGAATTTACTCACATTATTCCGCTGAATAACAGCATTTCTGCACTAACCGATGTGAGAGACGGCGGTCATACAAAAATACCTAATATAATATTCCGTGAATTTACACACTTTATTCCGCTGAATAACAACATTTTTGCACTAACCGAACTGACAGACGGCAGTCATACACAAATACCTAATATAATATTCGGCGAATTTACTGACATTATTCCGCCGAATAAGAGCATTTTTGCACTAAACGAACTGACAGACGGCGGTCATACACAAATTCCTAATATAATATTCCGTGAATTTACTTACATTACTCCGCCGAATAACAGCATTTTTGCATTAAGTGAACTGACAGACCGCGGTCATACACAAATTCCTAATATAATATTCCGTGAATTTAATCACATTATTCCGCGGAATAACAGCAATTTTGCATCAACCGAACTGACAGACGGCGTTCATACACAAATTCCTAGTATAATATTCCATGAATTTACTCACATTATTCCGCTGAATAAGAGCAATTTTGCAATAACCGAACTGACAGACGGCGGTCATACACAAATTCCTAATATAATATTCCGTGAATCTACTTACATTATTCCGCTGAATATTAGCATTTTTGCACTAACCGACGTGACAGACGGCGGTCATACACAAATACCTAATATAATATTCCGTGAATTTACTCACATTATTCCGCCGAATAAGAGCATTTTTGCACTAATCGAACTGACAGACGGCGATCATACACAAATTCCTAATATAATATTCCGTGAATTTACTCACATTTTTCCGTTGAATAAGAGCAATTTTGCACTAACCGCTGTGACAGACGGCGCTCATACACAAATTCCTAATATAATTTTCCGTGAATTTACTTTTATTATTCCGACAAATAACAGCATTTTTGCACTAACCGAACTGACAGACGGTGGTCATACACAAATTCTAATATTATATTCCGTGAGTCTACTTACATTATTCCGCTGAATAACAGCATTTTTGCACAACCCAAACTGACAGACGGCGGATATACGCAAATTAGTAATAGAATATTCCGTGAATTTACTCACACTATTCCGCCGAATAACAGCATTTTGCATCAACCGAACTGACAGACGGCGGTCATACACAAATTCCTATTATAATATTCCGTAAATTTAATGACATTATTCCGTTGAATAAGAGCAATTTTGCACTAACCGATGTGACAGACGGCGGTCATACACAAATTCCTAATATAATATTCCGTGAATTTACTCACATTATTCCGCCGAATAACAGCATTTTTGCACTAACCGAACTGACAGACGGCGGTCATACACAAATTCCTAATATAATATTCCGTGAATCTACTTACATTATTCCGCTGAATATTAGCATTTTTGCACTAACCGACGTGACAGACGGCGGTCATACACAAATACCTAATATAATATTCTGTGAATTTACTCACATTATTCCGCCGAATAACAGCATTTTTGCACTAATCGAACTGACAGACGGCTGTCATACACAAATTAGTAATAGAATATTCCGTGAATTTACTCACATTATTACGCCGAATAACAGAGTTTTGCATCAACCGAACTGACAGACGGCGGTCATACACAAATTCCTAATATAATATTCCGTAAATTTACTCACATTATTCCGTTGAATAAGAGCAATTTTGCACTAACCGATGTGACAGACGGCGATCATGCACAAATTCCTAATATAATTTTCCGTGAATTTACTCTTATTATTCCGCCGAATAACAGCATTTTTGCACTAACCGAACTGATAGACTGTGGTCATACACAAATTCCTAATATAATATTCCGTGAATTTACTCACATTATTCCACCGAATAACAGCATTTGTGCACTAATAGAACTGACAGACGGCGGTCATACACAAATACCTAATATAATATTCCGTGCATTTACTCACATTATTCCGCCGAATAACAGCATTTTTGCACTAAACGAACTGACAGACGGCGGTCATACACCTACTCATAATATAATATTCCGTGAATTTACTTATATTATTCCGCCGAATAACAGCATTTTTGCACTAAGTGAGCAGACAGACGGCGGTCAAAAACAAATTCCTAATATAATATTCCGTGAATTTACTCACATTATTCAGCCGAATAAGAGTATTTTTGCACTAACCGAAATGACTGACGGCGGTCATACACAAATTCCTACGATAATATTCCGTCAATTTGCTCACATTATTCCGCCGAATAACAGCATTTCTGCACTAACCGAACTGACAGACGGCGGTCATACACAAATTCCTCATATGATATTCCGTGAATTTACTCACATTATTCCGCCGAATAACAGCATTTTTGCACTAACCGAACTGACAGACGGCGGTCATACACAAATTCCTAATATAATATTCCGTGAATTTACTCACATTATTCCGCCGAATAAGAGCATTTTTGCACTAACCGAAGTGACAGACGGCGGTCATACACAAATTCCTAATATAATATTCCGTGAATTTACTCATATTATTCCGCCGAATAACAGCATTTTTGCACTAACCGAACTGACAGACGGCGGTCATACACAAATTCCTAATATAATATTCCGTGAATTTACTCACATTATTCCACGGAATAACAGCATTTTTGCACTAACCGAACTGACAGACGGCGGTCATACACAAATACCTAATATAATATTCCGTGCATTTACTCACATTATTCCGCCGAATAACAGCATTATTGCACTAACCGAACTGACTGACGGCGGTCATACACCTACTCCTAATATAATATTCCGTGAATTTACTTACATTATTCCGCCGAATAACAGCATTTTTGCACTAAGTGAACTGACAGACGGCGGTCATACACAAATTCCTAATATAATATTCCGTGAATTTACTCACATTATTCCGCCGAATAACAGCATTTTTGCACTAACCGAACTGACAGACGGCGGTCATACACAAATTCCTAATATAATATTCCGTGAATTTACTCACATTATTCCGCCGAATAACAGCATTTCTGCACTAACCGAACTGACAGACGGCGGTCATACACAAATTCCTAATATAATATTCCGTGAATTTACTCACATTATTCCGCCGAATAACAGCATTTTTGCATCAACCGAACTGACAGACGGCGGTCATACACAAATTCCTAATATAATATTCCGTGAATTTACTCACATTATTCCGTTGAATAAGAGCAATTTTGCACTAACCGATGTGACAGACGGCGGTCATACACAAATTCCTAATATAATTTTCCGTGAATTTACTCTTATTATTCCGCCGAATAACAGCATTTTTGCACTAACCGAACTGACAGACGGTGGTCATACACAAATTCCTAATATTATATTCCGTGAATATACTCACATTATTCCACGGAATAACAGCCATTTTGCACTAACCGAACTGACAGACGGCGGTCATACACAAATACCGAATATAATATTCCGTGCATTTTCTCACATTATTCCCTCGAATAACAGCATTATTGCACTAACCGAACTGCCTGACGGCGGTCATACACCTACTCCTAATATAATATTCCGTGAATTTACTTACATTATTCCGCCGAATAACAGCATTTTTGCACTAAGTGAACAGACAGACGGCGGTCATATACAAATTCCTAATATAATATTCCGTGAATTTACTCACATTATTCCGCCGAATAAAAGCATTTTTGCACTAACCGAAATGACAGACGGCGGTCATACACAAATTCCTAATATAATATTCCGTGAATTTGCTCACATTATTCCGCCGAATAACAGCATTTTGCACTAACCTTTGTGACAGACGGCGGTCATACACAAATTCCTCATATGATATTCCGTGAATTTACTCACATTATTCCACCGAATAACAGCATTTTGCACTAACCTTTGTGACAGACGGCGGTCATACACAAATTCCTAATATTATATTCCGTGAATTTACTCACATTATTCCGCCGAATAACAGCATTTTTGCACTAACCGAACTGGTAGACGGCGGTAATACAGAAATTCCTAATATAATATTCCGTGAATTTACTTACATTATTCCGCGGAATAACAGCATTTCTGCACTAACCGAACTGGCAGACGGCGGTCATACACAAATTCCTCATATTTCATTCCGTGAATTTACTCACATTATTCCACCGAATAACAGCATTTTGCACTAACCTTTGTGACAGACGGCGGTCATACACAAATTCCTCATATGATATTCCGTAAATTTACTCACATTATTCCACCGAATAACAGCATTTTGCACTAGCCTTTGTGACAGACGGCGGTCATACACAAATTACTAATATAATATTCCGCGAATTTACTGACATTATTCCGCCGAATAACAGCATTTTTGCACTAACCGAACTGACAGACGGCGGTCATACACAAATTCCTAATATTATATTCCGTGAATTTACTCACATTATTCCGCCGAATAAGAGCATTTTTGCACTAACCGAACTGACAGACGGCGGTCATACACAACTCCTAATATAATATTCCGTGAATTTACTTACATTACTCCGCCGAATAACAGCATTTTTGCACTAAGTGAACTGACAGACGGCGGTCATACACAAATTCCTAATATAATATTCCGTGAATTTACTCACATTATTCCGCGGAATAACAGCATTTTTGCATCAACCGAACTGACAGACGGCGGTCATACACAAATTCCTAATATAATATTCCGTGAATTTACTCACATTATTCCGCCGAATAACAGCATTTTTGCACTAACCGAACTGACAGACGGCGGTCATACACAAATTCCTAATATAATATTCCGTGAATCTACTTACATTATTCCGCTGAATATTAGCATTTTTGCACTAACCGACGTGACAGACGGCGGTCATACACAAATACCTAATATAATATTCCGTGAATTTACTCACATTATTCCGCCGAATAAGAGCATTTTTGCACTAACCGAACTGACAGACGGCGATCATACACAAATTCCTAATATAATATTCCGTGAATTTACTCACATTATTCCGTTGAATAAGAGCAATTTTGCACTAACCGATGTGACAGACGGCGGTCATACACAAATTCCTAATATAATTTTCCGTGAATTTACTCATATTATTCCGCCGAATAACAGCATTTTGCACTAACCGAACTGACAGACGGTGGTCATACACAAATTCTAATATTATATTCCGTGAATATACTCACATTATTCCACGGAATAACAGCATTTGTGCACAAAGCTGACTGACAGACGGCGGTCATACACATATACGTAATATAATATTCCGTCAATTTACTCACATTATTCCGCCGAATAACAGCATTTTGCACTAACCGAACTGACAGACGGCGGTCATACACAAATTCCTAATATAATATTCCGTGAATCTACTTACATTATTCCGCAGAATATTAGCATTTTTGCACTAAACGACGTGAGAGACGGCGGTCATACACAAATACATAATATAATATACTGTTAATTTAATCACATTATTCCGCCGAATAACAGAGTTTTGCACTAATCGAACTAACAGACGGCAGTCATACACAAATTAGTAATAGAATATTCCGTGAATTTACTCACATTATTCCGCCGAATAACAGCATTTTTGCATCAACCGAACTGACAGACGGCGGTCATACACAAATTCCTAATATAATATTCCGTGAATTTACTCTTATTATTCCGCCGAATAACAGCATTTTTGCACTAACCGAACTGACAGACTGTGGTCATACACAAATTCCTAATATTATATTCCGTGAATATACTCACGTTATTCCACAGAATAACAGCATTTGTGCACTAATCGAACTGACAGACGGCGGTCATACACAAATACCTAATATAATATTCCGTGCATTTACTCACATTATTCCGCCGAATAACAGCATTTTTGCACTAACCGAACTGACTGACGGCGGTCATACACCTACTCCTAATATAATATTCCGTGAATTTACTTACATTATTCCGCCGAATAACAGCATTTTTGCACTAACCGAACAGACAGACGGCGGTCATACACAAATTCCTAATATAATATTCCGTGAATTTACTCACATTATTCCGCCGAATAACAGCATTTTTGCACTAACCGAAATGACAGACGGCGGTCATACACAAATTCTGATAATATTCCGTCAATTTGCTCATTATTCCATGAATAATATAGCATTTCTGCACTAACCAGATTGACGGGCAGCGGTCATGACAAATTCCCTCCTTATGATATTCCGTAATTTACTCCACGGTATTCCGCCGAATAACAGCATTTTGCATCAACCAGACGACAGACGGCGGTCGCTACTGGAAATTCTAATATAATATTCCGTAAATTTACTCCCATTATTCCGCTGAATAAGGGCAATTTTACTACTAACCGATGTGACGGGCAGCGGTCATACACAAATTCATAATATAATTTTCCGTGAATTTACTCTTATTATTCCGCCGAATAACAGCATTTTTGCACTAACCGAACTGACAGACTGTGTTGATACACAAATTAGTAATATAATATTTCGTGAATTTACTCACATTATTCCGCCGAATAACAGCATTTTTGCATCAACCGAACTGACAGACGGCGGTCATACACAAATTCCTAATATAATATTCCGTAAATTTACTCACATTATTCCGCTGAATAAGAGCAATATTCCACTAATCGATGTGACAGACGGCGATCATGCACAAATTCCTAATATAATTTTCCGTGAATTTACTCTTATTATTCCGCCGAATAACAGCATTTTTGCACTAACCGAACTGATAGACTGTGTTGATACACAAATTCCTAATATTATATTCCGTGAATATACTCACGTTATTCCACAGAATAACAGCATTTGTGCACTAATAGAACTGACAGACGGCGGTCATACACAAATACCTAATATAATATTCCGTGCATTTACTCACATTATTCCGCCGAATAACAGCATTATTGCACTAAACGAACTGACTGACGGCGGTCATACACCTACTCATAATATAATATTCCGTGAATTTACTCACATTATTCCGCCGAATAACAGCATTTTTGCACTAAGTGAGAAGACAGACGGCGGTCAAAAACAAATTCCTAATATAATATTCCGTGAATTTACTCACATTATTCCGCCGAATAACAGCATTTTTGCACTAACCGAAATGACAGACGGCGGTCATACACAAATTCCTAAGATAATATTCCGTCAATTTGCTCACATTATTCCGCCGAATAACAGCATTTCTGCACTAACCGAATTGACAGACGGCGGTCATACACAAATTCCTCATATGATATTCCGTGAATTTACTCACATTATTCCGCCGAATAACAGCATTTTTGCATCAACCGAACTGACAGACGGCGGTCATACACAAATTCCTAATATAATATTCCGTGAATTTACTCACATCATTCCTTTGAATAAGAGCATTTTTGCACTAACCGATGTGACAGACGGCGGTCATACACAAATTCCTAATATAATTTTCCGTGAATTTACTCTTATTATTCCGCCGAATAACAGCATTTTTGCACTAACCGAACTGACAGACGGCGGTCATACACAAATTCCTAATATTATATTCCGTGAATATACTCACATTATTCCACGGAATAACAGCATTTGTGCACTAACCGAACTGACAGACGGCGGTCATACACAAATACCTAATATAATATTCCGTGAATTTACTCACATTATTCCGCCGAATAACAGCATTTTTGCACTAACCGAACTGACAGACGGCGGTCATACACAAATTCCTAATATTATATTCCGTGAATTTACTCACATTATTCCATGGAATAACAGCATTTGTGCACTAACCGAACTGACAGACGGCGGTCATACACAAATACCTAATATAATATTCCGTGCATTTTCTCACATTATTCCCCCGAATAACAGCATTATTGCACTAACGCTTCTTGTGATGAACGGCGGTCGCCAAAGAAATACCTAATATAATATTCCAGTGAATTTACTCCACATTATTCCGCCGAATAACAGCATTTTTGCACTAACCGAACTGACTGACGGCGGTCATACACCTACTCCTAATATAATATTCCGTGAATTTACTCACATTATTCCGCCGAATAACAGCATTTTTGCACTAAGTGAACTGACAGACGGCGGTCATACACAAATACCTAATATAATATTCCGTGAATTTACTCACATTATTCCGCCGAATAACAGCATTTTTGCACTAACCGAAATGACAGACGGCGGTCATACACAAATTCCTAATATAATATTCCGTGAATTTGCTCACATTATTCCGCCGAATAACAGCATTTCTGCACTAACCGAACTGACAGACGGCGGTCATACACAAATTCCTCATATGATATTCCGTGAATTTACTCACATTATTCCACCGAATAACAGCATTTTGCACTAACCTTTGTGACAGACGGCGGTCATACACAAATACCTAATATAATATTCCGTGAATTTACTCACATTATTCCGCCGAATAACAGCATTTTTGCACTAACCGAACTGACAGACGGCGGTCATACACAAATTCCTAATATAATATTCCGTGAATTTACTCACATTATTCCGCGGAATAACAGCATTTCTGCACTAACCGAACTGACAGACGGCGGTCATACACAAATTCCTAATATGATATTCCGTGAATTTACTCACATTATTCCACCGAATAACAGCATTTTGCACTAACCTTTGTGACAGACGGCGGTCATACACAAATTCCTCATATGATATTCCGTGAATTTACTCACATTATTCCGCCGAATAACAGCATTTTGCACTAACCTTTGTGACAGACGGCGGTCATACACAAATTCCTAATATAATATTCCGTGAATTTACTCACATTATTCCGCCGAATAACAGCATTTTTGCACTAACCGAACTGACAGACGGCGGTCATACACAAATACCTAATATAATATTCCGTGAATTTACTTACATTACTCCGCCGAATAACAGCATTTTTGCACTAACCGAACTGACAGACGGCGGTCATACACAAATTCCTAATATAATATTCCGTGAATTTACTCACATTATTCCGCCGAATAACAGCATTTTTGCACTAGGCGAACTGACAGACGGCGGTCATACACAAATTCCTAATATAATATTCCGTGAATTTACTCACATTATTCCGCCGAATAACAGCATTTTTGCACTAACCGAACTGACAGACGGCGGTCATACACAAATTCCTAATATAATATTCCGTGAATTTACTCACATTATTCCGCCGAATAACAGCATTTTTGCACTAACCGAACTGACAGACGGCGGTCATACACAAATTCCTAATATAATATTCCGTGAATTTACTCACATTATTCCGCCGAATAACAGCATTTTTGCACTAACCGAACTGACAGACGGCGGTCATAAACAAATTCCTAATATAATATTCCGTGAATTTACTCACATTATTCCGCTGAATAACAGCATTTTTGCACTAACCGAACTGACAGACGGCGGTCATACACAAATTCCTAATATAATATTCCGTGAATTTACTCACATTATTCCGCCGAATAACAGCATTTTTGCACTAACCGAACTGACAGACGGCGGTCATACACAAATTCCTAATATAATATTCCGTGAATTTACTCACATTATTCCGCTGAATAACAGCATTTTTGCACTAACCGAACTGACAGACGGCGGTCATACACAAATTCCTAATATAATATTCCGCGAATTTACTCACATTATTCCACTGAATAATAGCATTTCTGCACTAACCGAACTGACAGACGGCGGTCATACACAAATTCCTAATATAATATTCCGTGAATTTACTCACATTATTCCGCCGAATAACAGCATTTTTGCACTAACCGAACTGACAGACGGCGGTCATACACAAATTCCTAATATAATATTCCGTGAATTTACTCACATTATTCCGCCGAATAACAGCATTTTTGCACTAACCGAACTGACAGACGGCGGTCATACACAAATTCCTAATATAATATTCCGTGAATTTACTCACATTATTCCGCCGAATAACAGCATTTTTGCACTAACCGAACTGACAGACGGCGGTCATACACAAATTCCTAATATAATATTCCGTGAATTTACTCACATTATTCCGCCGAATAACAGCATTTTTGCACTAACCGAACTGACAGACGGCGGTCATACACAAATTCCTAATATAATATTCCGCGAATTTACTCACATTATTCCGCGGAATAACAGCATTTTGCACTAACCGAACTGACAGACGGCGGTCATACACAAATTCCTAATATAATATTCCGTGAATTTACTCACATTATTCCGCCGAATAACAGCATTTTTGCACTAACCGAACTGACAGACGGCGGTCATACACAAATTCCTAATATAATATTCCGTGAATTTACTCACATTATTCCGCCGAATAACAGCATTTTTGCACTAACCGAACTGACAGACGGCGGTCATACACAAATTCCTAATATAATATTCCGTGAATTTACTCACATTATTCCGCCGAATAACAGCATTTTTGCACTAACCGAACTGACAGACGGCGGTCATACACAAATTCCTAATATAATATTCCGTGAATTTACTCACATTATTCCGCCGAATAACAGCATTTTTGCACTAACCGAACTGACAGACGGCGGTCATACACAAATTCCTAATATAATATTCCGTGAATTTACTCACATTATTCCGCCGAATAACAGCATTTTTGCACTAACCGATGTGACAGACGGCGGTCATACACAAATTCCTAATATAATATTCCGTGAATTTACTCACATTATTCCGCCGAATAACAGCATTTTTGCACTAACCGAACTGACAGACGGCGGTCATACACAAATTCCTAATATAATATTCCGTGAATTTACTCACATTATTCCGCCGAATAACAGCATTTTTGCACTAACCGAACTGACAGACGGCGGTCATACACAAATTCCTAATATAATATTCCGTGAATTTACTCACATTATTCCGCCGAATAACAGCATTTTTGCACTAACCGAACTGACAGACGGCGGTCATACACAAATTCCTAATATAATATTCCGTGAATTTACTCACATTATTCCGCCGAATAACAGCATTTTTGCACTAACCGATGTGACAGACGGCGGTCATACACAAATTCCTAATATAATATTCCGTGAATTTACTCACATTATTCCGCCGAATAACAGCATTTTTGCACTAACCGAACTGACAGACGGCGGTCATACACAAATTCCTAATATAATATTCCGTGAATTTACTCACATTATTCCGCCGAATAACAGCATTTTTGCACTAATCGAACTGAAAAAGAGCGGTCATACACAAATTCCTAATATAATATTCCGTGAATTTAGTCACATTATTCCGCCGAATAACAGCATTTTTGCACTAAACGAACTGACAGACGGCGGTCATACACAAATTCCTAATATAATATTCCGTGAATTTACTCACATTATTCCGCAGTATAACAGCATTTTTGCACTAACTTTTGTGACAGACGGCGGTCATAAACAAATACCTAATATAATATTCCGTGAATTTAGTCACATTATTGCGCCGAATAACAGCATTTTTCCACTAACCGAACAGACAGACGGCGGTCATACCCTAATTCCTATTATAATATTCTGTGAATTTACTCACATTATTCCGCCGAATAACAGCATTTTTGCACTAATCGAACTGAAAAAGGGCGGTCATACACAAATTCCTAATAGAATTTTCATTGAATTTACTCACATTACTCCGCCGTTTAACAGCATTTTTGCACTAACCGAACTGACAGACGGCGGTCATACGCAAATTCCTAATATAATATTCCGTGAATATACTCACGTTATTCCGCTGAATAACAGCATTTTTGCACTAACCGATGTGAGAGACGGCGTTCATACAAAAATACCTAATATAACATTCCGTGAATTTACACACTTTATTCCGCTGAATAACAGCATTTTTGCACTAACCGAACTGACAGACGGCAGTCATACACAAATTCCTAATATAATATTCCGCGAATTTACTGACATTATTCCGCCGAATAAGAGCATTTTTGCACTAACCGAACTGACAGACGGCAGTCATACACAAATTCCTAATATAATATTCCGAGAATTTACTGACATTATTCCGCCGAATAAGAGCATTTTTGCACTAACCGAACTGACAGACGGTGGTCATACACAAATTCCTAATATAATATTTCGTGAATTTACTTACATTACTCCGCCGAATAACAGCATTTTTGCACTAAGTGAACTGACAGACGGCGGTCATACACAAATTTCTAATATAATATTCCGTGAATTTACTCACATTATTCCGCCGAATAACAGCATTTTTGCATCAACCGAACTGACAACCGAACTGACAAATTCCTAATATAATATTTCGTAAATTTACTCACATTATTCCGCTGAATAAGATCAAATTTGCACTAACCAATGTGACAGACGGCGGTCATACACAAATTCCTAATATAATTTTCCGTGAATTTACTCTTATTATTCCGCCGAATAGCAGCATTTTTGCACTAACCGAACTGACAGACGGCGGTCATACACAAATTCCTTATATAATATTCCGTGATCTACTTACATTATTCCGCT